>CANXYI011395820.1:0-18845 GCA_948208565.1 Hura crepitans | reverse complement strand
ATCATTGCTTAATTGATTAAATTGCATTTATGTTATAATACGGGTATTTATGCTTATTATGTGATAAGTGTAATTAGCTAGGTAATTAATGAACTAGCATGTTAATTATGGTGATTAATGTTAGATGGAATGTTTAAATGTGTTTTAACCATGGTGAAATGCATGAATGCACGCTTTAGAGCCTATGGCCGAATGGCCTAATGTAAGAGTGTGTGTATGGGTTTTAGCCATGTTTTGGCTTAATGGCATGATGTGTGTGATGTTAGTGTGTAAAAGTTGATAATGGATATACATGTATGGATATGGGATGTTCTTTACCATGTGGCATATGTGACCATGCTACATGTAAAATCATTCTTGAGGCATGTATGGCCATTTAAGATATATATGTATCATGTTTGATGAAAAATGGGGAAGCGTTGATAAATGATGATTTATGCATTGAATTACATGCTTGATCATTAAAAATGGATATTTATATTGTAATTTCCTGATTTTGTCATTTGTTGACTTAGCAAATTAAATTAAAAGCGATATTAAATTGTTAATTACTATGGTGAAACTATTAAACATCGGTTAATGCCCATATGAGTGTCAGTCTAGTACGGATAGGTTGATCGGTCGACTAAGGGTATATATATAGAAGTTGCTAGGGCACATCTTTTATTAGTTTGTCAGAGGGCCCACTTTTAGTCTGGCCCAATGACTATTATTTTGATCTTCGGACCCCATTAGATATTGACCTTCAGGTCTAATGGGATTCGGTCTTTAGACCCACATTGGTAGATTTACCTTCGAGTTCATGGAGGTCGTACGGGCCGTCCACCCCTATTATCTAATAGATAAATGTACTCTTATTATGGGCAATGTAATTAAGTTTTAAAAAAAAAATGAGATTCTTATGAATTGCCTTTTATTTATGCATGGAAATGTATGTGAATGCCTAAAATGGTATATTTGCAAGGATTATTTCGATTACACCACTAAGCATCTCGCTTAGCACATTGTTTCTTGTAATGTGTAGGTAGGAAGTAGTGAGAAGATTTTGGTAAAGCCTAAGCTTCAGGACATCCATACCAGTAAAAAGAGTTTTTGCTTCTGGTAACTTTGATGTATGTAATCAAAACTGTGAAATGTATAAGATAGTGGTGCACTCTTACTATAGATGGTTTTAGTCTTTAGCCCAATATATTTTGAAATTTATGTTTTGTATCCATTGCAAAAGTTGTAAAAACGTATTTCCAATGCTTTTATGATTGCATGAATTGCATGTCTATTTGATGTCTCTTCCTGAGGTCGAGACTATGTGTGATTGCCCTGATGATGAGGTTGGAGTGATCAGGAGGATCGTGGATGTAGGGATATGTATGTTGATGATATAGAAGTGTTATTTTTTTTCACAGGTTACTATTCAAAACTTTTGGATAGTACCGGTATAGCTATTATGCTGTCGAAATTTTTAGCATAAGGATTCCTAAAAATGGATAGTAACTCGGTTTTGATTTGCATTTCATAACTCTTTTATCTCAACTATAATGTTTTTAAATGAAATATGGTTTTGCCTCATATCAAATAACTTGAAGAATGCACTAGTGTGCATATCCTTTATTCAAGTCTAGCGATCGAATCGGGTAAGGGGTGTCACACTCATATGCTATATCAGATACTTCTCAATCATACTATTATATGGTCATCATTACTTATCAACATTACTTTCGCAATTGTGCTAATATTCACATTCCTTACCCATTAGCATCTCATTAATCCATATGCTTTTAGTGTCATGTCTCAGGAAATTTATGCATTAAAAGCTTATAAATAATTAACACTATATTTATGCCACTTTCTATTTGGCTAATTACCTTTTTCTCCATTTGCATATTATTAGACTTAGGTTTCTAGATTAAAGTACACTTACAACATCATAAAAGGATTATTATTATACATATTATTCAATTGTAGGTTCCTCTACTCACACCATCAATATAAGTTATTTAACCACCATCTCAATATACCTCTATTTGCTTTCATCTCATCAATAATTATTCTTTAATTACTCTTACCAAGCATATATAGGTTTACTTATATCTTTTCTTCTTTGCAATATATTTACATAACCTTGTTACCCTAGTATTGATTATTTAGCCATCACTCACACACAAGTAAGCATACACTTAAAGTTTCTTATTAATCTCTCATATCATTCATACTTATCATAAGCTATGTAGTTTATTTTTATATCTTACCCATTTAGTGTCACCAATACACTTTCATCTACCTCAAGCATACCATTTGGCCATTGTATGACAATACACACATGTTTAATTCCTCATTAGTTCTATGCCTCAATCACAATCCTTATATAGTTAACATTCCATTTTATGCCATACACATTTGATTATACATACACATACATATATACCCTTTGTATACCTCTCGACCATAACGTCCAAAAACACATATACATGTAATTTCTCATTAGATTATAATCTCAGTTATGTCTATTACTATATCACCAATTCATTTACATCCTATATACACTTTACCAACATAAGCACACATTTATTCCATGTGAACACACCATTCAACCATAACTTAATCACACACATACACATTATTTTCTTCTTATTTCTTTACACATTCATATTCGTCATCATCCCCACACATCACACAACTATTCACCATGTACAAAACACAATATACATGCATAACACATTACTTCTATACACACATATTTACACATAAATGAAATGCATATAAAATTAAATTCACTTATAATGGACTCTAGAACACTATGATTGCACTCTAGAATCCTTGGTTTAATCTTCCTTTAATAATTCTACCATAACACTACAAACATATTAGGTTTTATCCTTAGAAAATTCTCACAGAAATCTACATAACTCTAATTTGAAATCTAACCACAAATCTAACATCTACAACTCCAATACCATATAATAAAAATGCAAAACCTTGAAAGAAATCACTTACACTCACTAGGATCACTATTCACCAATCATTGATTCCTCTCAAATCAGGTCTCCTCTTGTATTTCTCTCACTAGAATCTTATTTAAAAGGTCATAAAGCCTGATTTGGAGCTTCAATAAGAGAAAATCGTGTATTATAGGGTGTAAAATGATGAAGTAAAGAAAAGGGTTATCTATGGGGGAGGCATTGGCTTTAAGGAGTTGCGATGAAGAAGATGACTTGATTTCATCCCATACACCCACACACCACACAATTTTTATATTACGATGATAGATGGCCATGATCGCACCTTATGGTGATCAGATGGCCTTGATTAATTCTATTTATATTTTAATCTTCAAATTTGCAAATTTAATGTTCAAGACATTTAAAATTGTTTCATTCAGTGCCAAAAGTTCTTGAAACTCTTAATCAAGGTGTCCCTAAAATCTTAGGCCCAAATTCTAGGGGAAATTAAGTGAACTATTCACTTGCGTAATTAAGAAATTTAGATAAAATACTAGACGACCTCAGAAAATTCTAATTTCACCACCATCAAACACATTGGAATTTTAGACCTTTAACTCATGCTATTATCAGGTTCATCCAGGCGCATCCCAACCATTTTTTGAGCCCCATACAACATAAGCCACTATTCACTAGTTCTCAAAATGAAATAATTTATTGGTTAGTGAAAAGTGCTAATTATTTCATTTTCATCATTAATTTTTTAGTCAAAGTTTCATAACCTATACTCCCCCTTTCAACTACCTCAATGGGACCCAGTTGCTCAAAAAGCACTATTTGCCCTTTGGGTTATACTATTCATGGAACTAAGGTTCACAAGCATTACAACTCTTCCCCGCTTATGAAATTTCATCCCTAAAATTTCATTAGTATCATCAATAATGTCGTTGGGCTTCCATCTACCATGTTGTTCTTGAGGTGATTCATTTATGTTACTCCCATAATACTCTTGATTACAATATTATTTGATTCCTCAATTGCTTAACTTTCCTAACCATGATCTATACGAATCCCTTATTGAAAAGTATTCTTACCTCTATTTAGATATTTTACCTTAACATCCTATGAGATTATCCAACTTTATATCTTTCTAGTGTGAATGATTAGTGTATCCTCCATACTTATTGTACTTTTAGTAAAAGTGCTAGGAATTTATTTCAAATCTTATAGATTCTATGATCTCATATAGATCGATGAGGTTTAACTAATCTCATTCTCTCTCTCAATTTAAAATATCACTTAGTAAGGTAGTACTTTTCTCACTCTTATTATCATATGATCTTTACCATTCCATATACATCTCCATTCATTCTATAACCATTTGATCTCTTCCTCTGACCTCTTGTAATATTACAGTTCATGAGGTATCATACTTAAATAGGCCTAACAATGACTATTAACCAAACATTTATTATTAGGTTTTAGTACCAATCATTTACATGTAGTACCTTCAACGATATCAAACTTGTTCTAAACTAATCCATAGTTTCATCATAGAGCTCCCAACATTTCTTCTTTCATTTTTATTATAGGATCATAGCTGAATAAAATAGTTTAGAAAGGATTGCATTCTCAACTCCTAACCCTTAGCCAATAATGCCTTTTTTCCCTCATATATATGTCTAACATACAATATACCAGTATAATACTTATATCTATTAATCTTAGCTTTAAACTTCTTAACATCCCCACTTTGATTTAACTTTCTCTATGTGTGAGGTAATTCTCCTTTTACTGGGTTGCCATGCTTATAATACTAACATAATTTTTACTTATGATTGTACTAATGCCATTTCATTGTTTATATACTGGAATATAGTATTCACTATGGTAATTTCACACTCAACTCCTTATATAAAAATGTATTTATGATTCTTACAATCATATGAACAACACTCTTCTTTCTATATCAATAGTGCCTCCATGAAATAAGGGCAACAATGACTCTGACAATTTCCCAATTAATAAGTCTTCGTATCAATTCAATGGCCTCAAGGTACATATTATCACCACTTCGCATAACATCAACATGATTCTAAGTCTATGATGAAAAATACTTTGGGATACAACTAATCCCTCTTCTCATCTTAAGCTATATTAGAATAAATGCCTCAATTTACCTTTCTAAATCCATCAAAAACTTCTGTAACATCAAACACCTTGTATAATTTCACATCCTTGCACAGTACTACTTCAGTAATACAACAATTCTTAACTATTACTATTTAATAGTTTATGAATTTAAGAGGACCTTGGACTTTTATAATACCTTTGAAGTTCTTTAGTCTATCATGATTCCTTTAACCTGCTTGCCCTTTTAATTGTTAATTAGGGTTCTTAAGACCTAAGCATCCAAATTCCCTGGTATTTGCCCTATCTCCTTGTATATATATGGCTTACAGTTTATTTTTTACTAGTGGTTTCAAATGTCCCTTCCTTTCAAACTATGTTTTTCCAAATTATCTTTCCTTATTTGTTATCACTCATCCCTCCAGCAATTTCACCACTATTGTTCCTTTCTCATTTCACTCTAAAATAAGTCTCATCTTATGTTTAAGGATATCACCCGTTTTCCTTAACCCAATTCATCTCAACTCACTCTTTGTCTCATCTCATCTCCTTAAATACCCTTTCATTACTCATCACTATTTATATAATTCTACCAAGTCCCTTCAAATTAGGGCTAAACATATGTCATGGTTGAGCTATGGCTATACATGTGCAAGTATGCAAAGTGTCAATATGCAAATGATGAGAAATAATGCATAACCTAACCCTAATGTCACATGTATCTTCAAGAAAGGGAATAACCTTTATCCTCTGAGACATTGATAGGTATCTCAAGTATTTTATCTTCTTTAACCTTCGTAACTCCTTCTTCATACTTACTTTACTCATCACCCACTCATTTGCCACCAGAACATCCTGTATAACTCCTTGTTCTGCCTTGTCATCTCAAGTGTTCTTTACCCTATCTATTCATTCCTTATTCTCTTATACCCTTTCTAGTACTAGCCATCAATTCATCTTACCTATTTTCTAATTATATCATAATCATTTATCTCTAATCTTCTCTTAGAATAGCCCTATCTTCACTATGAAATTTTTTTACTATAGACATAATACTCTTTCTTGTACATACTCCTCCTATACATATAACTTATCAAGTACTAGGTTTCGATTATTCTCTTTAGTTGTTATCTAGATACCTTTAATTTATTAGTTACTATACCATTAAGTTTTTTTTACCAAGATCTTTTACTATGAGAAGTTAATTATATAGCCTAAGACTAAAAGTAGGCTCTTTTCACTCATTTAGCACTCTTACCACTTAATAGGCCTTCCCTCTATCATTCGGTCACCTATAGAAAACAAACAAGTTATAATGGTCTACCTTCAAAACTTCTTAGAAAGCTAGTTATGCTCATAGTTTAGTTGTCATCCTCTCTATACTAAATTCACTACTCCATCTCGACTAGTGAAATAATCTCATACATTTTAATCTCATGCACAAAATTATGCTTCGATAGTCTATGACACTATAATATGCCATAATAACTTAATCTTAAACTGTTTCTCAAAGTATTTCGGTATATCTCACAACTTTAGGGATTGTCACTAACCCCTACCCCCTTCCCCACCGAGAAATTAATTGCCTTCACCTTTCCCATGCTTTCAAGTTGTATTTCATACCCCACCTAGGGCTATCATAACCATATTCATGTTTGAGAAAGAAGTTCCTAAACATTTATTATAGTAGTACATTTGTCACCACCCCTAAAAAAAGGAGTACACTTATCCTTTAACATATAAGAATAACAAGTATCGACTTGCACTAGTGTAGCTAATGTCAATACACCATTCTTGTCCTATGACACTCAAGTATTTCTTTGCCTAAAACTGCCTACACCTGCTCTGATACCACCAAATGTAATAACTCCTACCCAATTTGTTGCCAGAATGAATAAGAGATGCTACATCTCGAAGGTCACCCATCTTTATCCTATTCCACCCTATTCTCATTTACCCATAGAAGAGATAACATTAATACTTATATATCAAGAATTAATAAAATTCAAGCAGCATATCATGTGTTCAAGTGAGAAACCAAAAATTTTTACTTGCAAGAAATCACTTCTAAAATTGTTCTCAAACATCACCATTGTCACTGGGTCTATTTAACCCTCCAATCATACCCTATAATGTCATCATTATATCAATATCTCTATTAGTGACGCACACACACACTCAATAATCAAATCAATGAATGATCATAAATAGATAAACATATATGTTCATATAGCTTAGAATTTAACCCATCATATGATTTAGCCAAAATATTCTAATACATCAAACTGTATATGTTTACCTTTGCATCTACAATGCCTCTTACACATGAGTGCCACTCATCTAATGACTACATATGCAAGCACTAATGTAACAATCTCTTTAGAATTCTCTTCCTACACTATTGCATAAGGTGGTACTAATAACTATCATCTAACACCTTTATATCGAAGAACTGACACACTAAGTATACACTTAGTGGTGAATTTAATGAAATATGCATTGTATAAAAGACACATGTCACTCAAGTATTTAAGATCATTAGTTTATAGGTATACATCACTCTCATATTACAATTCTTATATAGGTACTCAGATTAGTAGATTATGTTGTACCTCCTTTTTAATCCTCACTCCTCATATACCTTTAATTTGGGGCCATAGAGCATTTATTTATTTATGTAATCCTTTTTTCCTTAAGTTCTATCCATATGATAGTTTTAATGTGTTATTACTTTTATACCCAACACATGCCACATATTATTAAGTCCATACCCATCTATCCTAATATCTTTAACTCATTTCATTAATAGATTTATTGTATGTTTATATCAAATACATTTTTCATCAATCTATTTCCAGTTTTACCTTGTTATTTTATCATGTCATTTCTTTTAGTCTATCATTTATCATTTCTTTGGGCATATACTCAAGAGACACTATTAAACACTGGATAATGGGATCTATCTCTTATAATGGCACACATTATGTACCTTAGTATTTGTACATACTATCCATCCAATAGCAAGGATAAGTTCTACAGAACCTCCCAATACTGAATAGCAAGGATCAGTTCAACTAGACCTCCTAATAAGTTGCATAGCAAGGATTAGCCTTGGTAGACATCCCACTATCCCTAGTCTCAACATTAGTGGATAGTAGGAATCAACCTAAGTGGACCTCCTAATATCCAAAACAATATGGGTAATATGGATCAGCCCAGATGGACCTCCAAATACCCAAAGTAAAGCAAGTAATAAGGATTAGTCTATATGGACCTCCCAATACCCATATAGCAGGGGTTAGTCTAGGTGGACCTCCTATCAACCCTGGATAGAAGAGATCAGTCTGTACGGACCTCCCATACACAAAGTGTGTAGGTTCCTATCAACATTAGTTGCTTCATCTAGCAAATAATAAGCCATAATACTTATAGATCAAGCCCTTTTTAGCTACTAACTTCCTAGTTAATCGATCAACCTATTCGATAAGTGGTATAGCTAATATAGGCCTTCAATTTACATTTCTCTTTTTATTACTTATATTCTCTTTTAGTTTGTTTCTCATCACTCGCAATATAAACTAACACTTTATTAGCAAGTCATCACTGTATCTTTTCAGTTTTGGTGGTCACATGTTAGTGCAATTAATCAGGTCATATCTCATTTTATATAAGTTATTCAATTCTCATATGCTAGGTCAGATACTTCTCAATCATAGTACTATATGCTCATCATTACTTGTCAGTATTACCTTTGCAATTCTACTAATATTCACATTCCTTACCCATTGGCATCTCATTAATCCATATGTGTTTCATGTCTTGTCTTAGACAATTTAATCATTAAAAGCTTATAGAAAATTAACACTATATATATAGCTTTCTATTTGTCCAATTACCTTTTTTTTCCACATACTCATTATCAGACTTAGGTTTCTGGATTAAACTATACTTACCACATCAAGATAAGATTATTACTATGCATATTATTCAATTGCAAGTTCCTATACTCACACCATCAATATAAGTTATCTAACTACCAGCTCAACTTAATTTCATCTCATCAATACATATTCATTAATTACTCTTACCAAGCACATATAGGTTCACTTATAGCATTCCTTCCTTACACCATATTTACATAACCCTGTTACCCTAGTATTGATTATTGGGCCATCACGCATACACATAGGTAAGCATACACTTAAAGTGATCTCTCATGTCATTTGTATTTAAAATTAGCTATCTAGTTTATTTTTATATCTTACAAATTTAGTGTCACCTCTGCACGCACATCTACCTTAAGCATACCATTCAGCCATTATATGACAATACACACATTTAATTCCTCATTAGTTGCACAACTTAATGACAATCCTTATCCAATAACCATTCCATTTTATGCCATATGTATTTGATTATACTTACATATATGCATATACCTTTTGTATACCTCTCGGCCATAATGTCAAAAAGCACATATCTATTGAATATCTCATTAGATTCTAATCTCAGTTATGTCTATTACTACATCACCAATTCATTTCCATCCTATATACACTCTAACTACACAAGCACACACATATTACCTATGAACAAACCATTCGGCCATAACTTAATCTCACAAATACACATTGATTTCTTCTTATTTCTTTATACATTCATATTTGCTATGCAACGCCCATAAGTCAAAGTCTTATGAACAATACCTTTTGGGCCCAACTGATGTTCCTTGCGGTGCAGGGCATCGCCACGAGTCTAACAAGGGGCATATTAGTCATAAAACTTTGATGGGCCTGAAAATGGGTAAAATGAATGAATTTAAAAATTTAGCAGAACCAATAAATCATTTCGGATCGAGAATTAGTGTATAAGGAGATAAAATGAGTTTGTGTCGGGACAACCCCGAGATGTCACGGGACGGACTCAAAAATACCACCTTGAACCTCAAAATTTCCAATGAGTATGGTAGAGAAGGAATTTTAATTTTCTGAGGTCATTAGATATTTTTTTGAATATTTTATTCTAGCAAGTGAATAGTATCAAAAAATCAATTGTTGAATTTTGACTTGAAATTTTACGTGGGCCTTAATTACACTAATCAAGGATTTTTAGAATTGAAATGAGAATTTTTGGAAGTCCAAAGATAAGGAGGATGGAGAAATGCCTTTAGAAGTGATTTTTTTGTAGGCTTAATTTGGGTTTCGTTACTTGGGTAGCTATTATGTTGCCCGATAATCTGTAAATGTTTGGTAGTTGTAATAAGATGTTCTAACAATCCACAATTGATAGTAATAAGAGGATAAGTGGTCAGAAAAGATAAATGGATTAGCTTGGTCAAAGAAGGTCAAACTTGGGTAGAAGTTAAATGAAAGGCTCCTAGGGAAATCTAAGGATAGGTGACCTTATGGGAAGTAGCATGCCTTGCCTGTTTCCTATAGAAATGGGTAAGGGGTGTTACATGTTATCATCCCTACACCTTACACACCCATTCACCATGCACAAAACACAATATACATACATAACACATTACTTCCTTACACACATATTTACACATAAATGATGTAACAACCAACACACAATGCATATTACATTAAATTAACTTACAGTGGACTGTAGGACACTCTGATTGCACTATAAAACCCTTGGTTTCCTCTTCCTCCAACAATTCCATCATTACATTACAAATATATTAGGTTTTATGTTAGAAAAATCTCACAAAAATCTACACAAATCCAAATTGAAATCTAATCACATATAGCATCTACAGCTCTAATACAATATAATTAAAATATGAAACCTTGAAAGAAATCACTTAATCTCCCTTGGGTCACTATTTACCAAGCATTGATTCCTCTCAAATTAGGCATCCTCTTGCATTTCTCTCACTAGAATCTTATTTAAGAGGTTATGATGGCATGATTTGGACATTCTATTAGAGAAAATTGTATATTATAGGGTGTAACATAAAGAAATTAAGATAAGGTGTATCCATGAAGGAGGCATCGGCATTATGGGGATTTAGAGAAAAAAATGACTTGATTTCATCCCATACACCCATATAGACAATGCATCTTTTATATTATTATGATGGACAGCCACGATCGCACTACTTAGCAATCAGATGGCCTCGATTAATTCCATTTATGTTTTAATCTTTAAAAATGAAAATTTAATCTTCAAGGCCTCTGTTATTAGTTCCTTTAGAGCCAAAAATTCTCAAAACTCTTAATTAAGGCATCCCTAAAGTCTCGGGCCTTAATTCCAAGGGAAACTAGGTGAACTATTTACTTATGTAATTAAGAAATTCACATAAAATACTAAAATAACCTCAAAAAAATTTTGATTTCACCACTTTCAAACTTATTTGAATTTTTGGACTTTAAGTCATGCTATATTTAGGACCGTCCGAGCACATCTCCACCTTTTTCAAGCTCGATGCAACTTAAGCCACTATTCACAAATTCTCAACATGAAATAGTTTATTCATTTAGTGAAAAGTGTTAATTATTTCAATTTTATCATTATTTTTTTTGTCAAAGTTTCATGACTTGTACTTCCCATTCAGCTACCTTAATAGGACCCAGTTGCTCAAAGAGCATTATTCAAGGAACTAGGATTGATGGGCATTACACTTTGTATACCATACAAACTATAATATGTTGCCCAATTAGATTGATAACCATAATATCTATGCTCATAGGTTTTAGTTTTAACCCTCTATCTCATGCTTATGTAGTATAAATATATTAGTGTGCAAAACTATGTCTATCAAATCTAAAATAGGTAATTCTAATAAGGAGAATGTACCTGCTATCACGTATAGAGAATTAGCTCTCTCTCTAGCTTGGATAACATATTGTCATGCAAAGGCTCGAGTTTCAATTCTTGACCTCTTACTAATACTAGCTCTATCACCTCTACTCTTTCTTTGGCTTCTAGTAAGCATTAGGGAGGATGCTTGTTGCTGAGTAACATTTTCCCATTTCTTAGGGCAATCCCTCTAGTAGTGGTTGTTGGACCTATATATAAAACACTCACAAAGCTTGATCTTCCAACAAATCCCTTCTTGCCTCTTTCCATAAGTCTTACATATAGCTAATGCACTTCTCGCTATAAAAACATGTGCCTTGGTAGCTTGTTGTTGCTATCTAGGTTTGAATTGTGATATTTGTCATGATTTATATGCCTAACCCTATTTCTGAGATTATTATAGGGCTTTGTTACCCTTCTGTCTCTTACTTACTTTTGGAGCTGAACTAGCCTATCCTTGTGCAAAGGATCTTTTCTTCTAGAAATTTTCTCTTCTTTCTTTCAATATATCCTCCACTGTATAGGTAGTATCTATCAAAAGAGCAAATTCTCTAATCTTTTGATATAGCTGCTTGCAACCGGGTGTCATTAATGAGAATTTTTTCAAACCTTTTGTATCTTTCGGCTTCTGTGAGCATAATTTACTTTGCATATTAGCTCAATCAACCAAAGTCTTTTTCATATTGTAATATAGATCATAACCATTACTTTAAATTTAAGAATCCTTGCCTCTTTTTCTCAAGGTAAGTCTCTAAGGTATAACTCTTTTTGAATTCTTACAGGAAGAAACTCCCAAGTTAATTCCTCTATAGCTTTATGTCGTGTCATCATCTCTAATCAATGGAATGCTTCCTCTTGCAATATAGAAGTGGCACATATCAAGTTCTCTTCTAGTGTACATTTTAACTATTATAAAAACCTAATAGTCTTTTAAAACTAATACTCAGCTCTAGCTGAATCATTAGTTTGTGCTCTAAAAAAGTCTAGCACCCCATCTTCTTTACTCTTTCTAATTAAGTTTTCTATAATGCTTGGGATTATGGAGTTTGTACTGGCATTAGTGGTAGAAGTGGAATAGCTACTACAATAGCTTATCTATGTAAATCCATCATTTGTTATAATAGCTCCAGTTATGCTTGTGCAAGGGTTGATTGTGTAGCATCACTAGGCACTGGGGCTTATGAACTAGAAAGCTTATGAATCATCGTCAGTGCATGACAATCTACCACTTTATTACCACCAGATGGGTCACGCTCACTCATCTCAGATTACTACAAAGAAATAGTTCTTAGCCTTTAGTAGTGTAGCTTTATATGATGTATATTCATAATCTTATGGCACCATGTAACTCTATATACCTAGGAATAACTATTCCTAGCTCTAATACCACATAATGTGTCACCCCTTACTTGATCTATTATTAGACCCAGCTAAATGATGACATATAGCTATCCTTTCTTGTTAATAGCCTTTAAACTCCTTATCTTCTTAAAACCATTTGTAATATATAAGCTTACTAAACTAAACCTATAACCCCTTTCTGTTCAAATTAATTATTTTTGCCTTTTTAATAAAAATCTAGCAACATAAATGTTGTCCGAAGTAAAAACAAAAAAATTAAACTTGCAAGAAAAAGCACTTCTATATAATTCTAACCATAATCTACCATCATAGGATCCTTTTGATCCCCCTACAATTACACAACATCTACTCAAATCATAAATCAACATTAGTATCTCATTGCAGGTAAGGCATACATTTCCCATGCACATTGACGCTTTGATATCTTTTCACATACAAACATACATTTCACACATGCATACATTCAACAAAATATATTTACTAAGGATAATTATATAATCCATGATTATAGTTTACAAAAATTTGGTCAAGCCCACCCCATGCCTATACATGAGTGCTACTATACTTGAAACACCATATCAAAATATTCAAAATATATTTATACCCCAAACTCGATGGTTGAGGGGTAGAGTGGCATGAACTACCTATAACAAACACATCAAAAAATCGATACACTAAGCATACACTTAATGTTGAATTCAATGAAACATGCATTGTACATATATGTAAATGCATCAAACAAATGCACCATGCATGCCAAGAACATCCAATCACAGAACACATATAGTATTAAATATTAAAATATACAGTCAATACTCATTCAGACATGCTTTTCCTGCATCATTCATAACTTATGTTTACCATATTTGTATCATATAACATTTCACTTCTAATTAAGTTATATTAAATGAATTATGACATTCTCATTTTATTATAATTATCTTAGTTTAAATGAACACCTTTTACTTTAGTTACTTAATCTTTCGGCCCATACTTGAGAGATTATATCCAAAATACTGGATAACAAAATCCAAAGGCATATGGGGACACCTGTCATAATATAGCATCTCATTATCAATGTTTAGGGGTTCTCATCTAAAATCTCGAAGGTTGCACCCATCTTAAAAGGTGTGTAGGGATCGACATTCTTAACCTCGACAGCTGCACCTATCATAACATAACATGAAGATGCCATAGTAACAGTTGCCCCCATAGATCTCAATGATGGCTGCACTTGTAATAACATCTCAACATGTAATCTATCAATATAAAATGTATGGGGATTCTTATCTAAAAGCTCGATGGTTACACCCATTATAAATATGGGACACTCTAGTGTCTTAAAAGCTACTAAGTCTATAGTTGATTGGTCAACCTATCTAGTAGGTTGTCTTACTAATATGGGCCTTATTACCTTTTTATTAATTCATTGCCATATTCCTTTTTAACATTCAATGTGCTAACATTTATTATTCTTTTAATTTTATCAAACAATTCATAGTGTCACATAATTTAACTACTTGAGTCTCCCTATTCTTTTCCATTCTAAAGTCATATGCTCACATAACACCTTATAAAATTCCACTAAATGGTTTGTCACTAGGTCTTATCACATGTACATAGATCATTTGGTTTCAACCATTCACACCAAGAGTTACCATAAACATAAAAGACAATTCATACTTATACACATATTCTCTCCTTTCTTTTAAATATTGTGCCATTTTTTCAATTTCATATTATCTTTTATTTCGCATTACACTTGAAAATGGCTAGTCCAACCCTAAAAATTCTATTTGGCCATACATTTTTAATGACTAGTTGAACACAATTTCATAGAATTAATCATTCTTTTAGCCACATTTAGATTGCTTACCTCATTATTCACCACTAATTCATATTGAAATATCATTTATCTACTTTATTCTCATTCGACCATAAGATTTATTGACACATACACTATAATTATGGCCCTTTTTTTATACTTAATATAATTCCACTTACTGAATTAAGCCAATTACACTTTAAAGCCCATTTATGCCTCACTTATTTAGCATTTACACGTTTTAGCCATAAAAGCCCTTCACCCTTTCATGTTAATTTCTTCTTAGGTTTTTAATCCAAATAGGCTGAAAATATTTTATTATGATCATACATACTCAATTTAATCATAAACATATGTATTTCGATAATTTACATACTCATGTCACACATTAACACATAGGAATTCAATAAAATTCAATGAATAATACATTGGACTCGTTTAAAATCAATCTAAAAAACACTTCAATTGCACTCTTTCTGTAATGCCCAAAGAATCATCATTTTGTGAATAGTACTCTCAAGCTCGATACGATGACATTTAGGATAATAAAGGGTCACATAATAGCCAAAAAGGTTACAAGTCAATTGAACTTTGACTTACTAGAAAATGATGAAAATGAATGGATTATAAATTTTAGTAGAACTAATAAAACATTTTGGTTTGAGAACTAGTGAATAATGACTTCAGTTGAGGATGTGCTAGGATAGCTCTAGGAAGTTCCTAGATGGACCCAAAAATATCATACCCTGAAGCTCAAAAATTCCAATGAGTTTATTAGAGAAGGAATTTTAATATTTTGAGGTCGTTTGATAATTTTTTTTTGAATTTTTGAATTATACGAGTGAATAATAACCCTGGTTCCTAAAGGAATTTTGACTTGAAATTTTATGGGACCCTTAATGGGCATAATCGAGAATTTTTACTACTATAATCCTAATTTTTGGAGGTTTAGAGAAATTATTTTGAATTTTTGAATTTTAAAAAAATTGGGTTAAAACGGGCCATTGGATTGACACGTAGTGTGATCTGGGCCATCCACCTATCTAATATAAATTAGTTTGCACATGTGGGAGTGCCACGTGTGTCAAAAGCCATCATCTCCTTCAAAATCCCCATAAAAGTTGACACCATTTTCTCTCTCCTCCCACCACCAAATCCCATAATCCGTATATGGATCTTGACCTCCATGACACTTGAAAGATAATCCAACTAACAAAAATGGAAAAGAAAGCCTAAAAAGGAAGATATGAGCACTTGATGAATAATGCTTTTTTTGTGAGTATGTTGATTTTTCTTAGGGTTTTTATTTTTTATCTGTAGTATTTAGTATGGTGATGTTATGGGTGAAGAAAGATTTTAGTTTTTAGTTATATGGAATCTTATAGGAATTTTTGAAGGTAAACCCTTATTACGCCATTTTGGGGAAATGGTGGAGGAAGATGGAATTGATGGTTTTGGAATAGCTTCGACATGATTGAGAGCCTGCTGTAAGTGAATTTAACTAAAACTTGCATTGTATTTTAGAGAAATGTGGAATTTGAGGCATGTGTGTGTGTAAAGAAATTATATTATTGTATGTGTGCATGATGATGTGGAAGTATTATGCATGCTAGGAAGTGTAATTGGAGTAAAAAAGATGATGTAGATGTGTTTTGGATGTGAAAAGTATATGTGAGCATATGACGTAGGTATGGCTGAATGCATGACATGTATGTCATGCCATGTGCATGGGTGCATGGCAAGAATACATGGGATATTAGGATGGTAATGTGAGGTATTACATGGAAGTGACATGGAATATAAGGATATGTGCATGGTTATGGGTTAAAATGTGATAAGGCATATAAAGATATGGTATAAAATAAGTATAGTGTATAATGTTAGGTGTCAGTTTAAGAATTTAATTGATATATGTTACTTATGAATTTATGTTAGAAATGACATTTAGGTATGACAACATAGAAAAAATGTTTGATGGTGTGGAATATCCTAAGGTGTAATGGTATGAGGTAATGAAAGAATAGAAAATGACCGCATGAATAGTAAAAGAAATTACCAAATGAATAGTAATGTTCATATAATAGGACCCATAACTATCTAGTAAAATAAAAGTGACCCATAACTATCCCATAAAAATAATCAGATGAAATGGGCTTACAACTCTGTCCTAATGACATAAAAATAATCTAAATATATGATTAGTAAAGGATAAAAAAATTATAAGTTGATTAATTTTAAAAATAAAGTTGGAATTAGAGCTACAATTTCAAAAGCATTGAAGAATAAAATCATATGACTAGATAAAATACTGTTAATGCATAATTTATAAATAGAAAATATTGAATGAAGAAACAAATGATAATTATGTGGAATTCAGGTATAAAGGTGGAAGTAATGGATAAGGCATTAAAAATACTTATATGGAATAATTGTTACAAAGAGTATCATGATAAGACACTGAGATTGACATCAAGTACAACAATTAATAAAGAACTACCAAGATCCTAAATGTGAAAGGTAAAATACCAAATATGGGGGAAAAAGTTGTAATCTTATAATAAAGGAAGCATACAGCATAGCATGAGGAGTTTACATATTATAAGAAAGATAACGGTAAAGCAAACTATGTACATTTATAGATGAAAAGGGAACAGGAACAAAATACAAAAACAAGATGAAAGAGAAATGAATGATGTTCACAAAGAAAATGAAACATGAGTGGGGAATATGGGAGACTAGTGAAACTGGAGTGGCACTAAGTGAATAGGTTAAACTATAAACTAACATATAAATAAAGTAAGGCCAATGTTCCCATTATGGATATCTAAATAATGAAACTCATGGTCAATATTTGTAAATATGAAATAATATGGATATTAGCCACTAGTTGATTATACATTGGATAGGTTGACCAGTCAACTAGGGATTTGCAGCTACTCAAGGCTAAGTCTAAATAGATTTTAGATTATGTAAGGCGGGTGCAGCCACTGAGCACTTATTTAAGCATACACACTCCGAGTATTGGGAGGTTTATGGATTGATCCTTGCTACCCACTTAATGGTTATGGATATTAAGAAGTCTCACGAGGTTGATCCTTGCTATCCATTAGATATGCTGAGCATGACGAGATGTCTTGGGATATTGGGAGGCCCTACGAGGCTAATCCTTGCTATCCCCTTTATAGATATTGAGAGATCCATAGACTGATCCTTGCTATTTGCCACTTCGATATTAGGAGGTTCTGAAGAATTAATCCTTGCTATCGGATAGAGGGCGTGTATAAATGCTGAGGTAAAAAATGTGGGCCACTGTATTGGTTGATATTTGTCTAGTTCTTGGACTAAGTAGGTGCTGCTACCGAGGCCTAAAATGGGGGCCACTACATAACATGATTCTCGATATCTAGTGGTTGGGGGTTTTTCTTAAACATTAGAGGTTTTAACTAAAATAATTAAGGAACTTAAATAGACTTAAAAATATGAATGAAAGGACTGGGGTCTTAAGCATAATAATTGGGACAACCTGCAAATAAAATCAATAATAATAAAAGATAAGCCATAAAAAGATACCCAGTAAACACATAAATCTTGGGATAAATCTTGAAGAATGTAAATGTCTCATGTGGAATAAGACAGGTACTGGAAGCATATAGAGATAAATAGGTCATAAAAGATTGAGACCCTCGCACATAAACCTTGAATGGGTTACATAATTGGAATAAGACATTAAATACATTTAGTGTAAACATGGTAAGGTTGACAACAGTGTGGCTAACTCCGTA
>CANXYI011395727.1:0-13187 GCA_948208565.1 Hura crepitans | reverse complement strand
TAACTTTTAACTCTTCGGGAGTTTTAATAATATTTGAAAAAACTATGGTTTATATCACATAGACTAAGTTTAAATTGTATGGAACAAACATTTGACAATTTGACATGCTTCAGGCATTATAAATCCTTCAGAGATTTTCACTTAAATTTATTAGCAAGTGACAAGGCATGTAAATAGACTATATATCTATATATACCTCAACATATATCTATACTTGAGTATTTGGACTATAGGTACAAAATATTTATATTTTAGGATAAACTACAATTTGACATGAATCGCTACTTTTCATTTTAGTCCATATTTTTCAATAAATTTAGTTTAAAGATCCTCACTTTGTTGAAAATATAATAATTAACATATGCAAAACTGTCATCGGCAACTATATATTTTCGATTCCTTTCAATGACATAACATATTGAGATATCTTTAATAATTTCAAGTATTTGAACCACTTCTGGAGTTTTAAGAATTAGTTATGTCATGGGTCTCTTCAAGAGTACCTGCCTTCATAATATGACCATCTTTAACTGTTGCTCCTTACCTTTTTCAGAGATCTATTTATTTGGAACCGAATAATTTGCACAACATATTGTCCTACTAGAACATTTCTCTAAATTGAAGCATTTTAGAATTGTTATATACGAGATTTAGTAAATCTCTATAAATCAATAAATACATTTTGTATCATAATTAATTATTCTTTGAACTTTCAATTCATAATATGAAACTTCTAGTTCATAATATGAGAGTCTTTTGAACCTCTGGTTCATGATAATGTATTTATTGTTTAATTTTATGTTGATTATCTTTCCCTTGATGTTTGTAAAACTTTCAATCAAAATTATAATTTCTAAACAAACACTAATTATAATGAGGGAGAATTTATTATTTTAATCGTATAATACATGGTCCCATATGAAAATAGGAGTTTGTTCTCATAAAAACTGTCTAGCAATTAATTGGAGGTATTCAATAATTTTGCTAGAGTTTTGAATATAAACATATATAACAAGCTTTTTAACATCAATTAATATAAAACAACTAGTTAAAGCCTATAACATAATATCACTAGTATTATCAAGAAAAACCATCTTGAACATAGTTTGGAATTTGTGCACTTAATTGAACAATCTCACAAACTACATGTTGTAAGTTTGTGGTAAATACACATGTGACCATTTTATAGATACATCTATTAAATCATATAAAATTTGAATGATTCACATGGTGGATGGTGGGCCCACATTATTAATTTTATACATTTCAAAAAAGAATAGAATTCAACCCATTTGATTGGCTAGTAATATTTTAACATTTTCTAAGAACAAATAGTACCATAAGAATTTCTTAAACTAAAGAATCTTCAATTTCTTTATGCACATGAATTCTCAATAATTATAGGATTATAATTGACCCGAAATGGTTAAAATGGTCAATGTCATATAATTAATTGTATTTCAATATGTAAACATCAAGTTCACATACAAAACTTGTGTCAAAACTTTTGGTTTACATATATTCAAGTTTATTAATATTATTGTCATTTTATAAATTTCAGGTCTACTAATATTATTGCTCATTCAGTAAACTCCATATCTACTAATATTATTGTTAATCAGTAAACTTCAGGTCACTAATGTTACATGTCTACTAAATGTTAGTGCCAATCAATAAACTTTAAATTTACTACTATTTATATCATAATAAATTTAAAATCTGTAAAATCATATTATTTATATGATATAAATTATTGTATAAAAGTACATCTCTCCAAACTAATATTCATTACCACATATATATTTGAAAATAACTTTTTTGGGACATATTTATAATAATTTGTATTCTAATAATAACATTGTAGGCTCTTTTGAAACTTTTAAATTAATTTTGCATAATATCGAAAAATGATACACACCATAAATATTAACAATAAATTATTTTATACAAAATAAATGTATTTAATAGATAAAAAAATATATGCAAATGTAAATATCAATATGCAATAGAGCAAAAAAAATTGACATATAATATTTTTTAAAGGCAATAAAAATGCTAAGAAATACCATTTTAACTTAATCAAATCAAGTTATATTATATATACCTTGCACACTACAAAAAAATTTAAATATTGCGTCGGATAAATTCATCTAAAATTAATGAAATTTTCCGTATTTTTTAAGATTTGTGACGGAATTTTCGTTGCAAATCCACCTCGGCTTTTATTAAATTTTATTTTCATTCTTGGAAACCCATTGAAAACAAAAATATTTTTAAAACTATTTGCGACATATAATATGTTCTGATCCCTCAAAATTATTTTAATTTTAAAATAATATTATCTATTTCAATAACCATGTGTAAGTATCATAATATTAAAATTGATATTAATAAATAAAATATCACAATAAAAATATATTATAACGAGTCACAAATTTTTAAAAAAGATTAGAAATTAATAAATTTTCATAATTTCTTTTTGGTTAATATATAAAAGTAAAGCTATAATTTTGAGCAAAAAAAATTCACAAAAATAAATTTTAAATTTTAAATTCACTTACCATTTAATTCTTATAAAGTAAAATATTTTCATAAGGTCAGGTTGTAGCAAACCATCAGCTTCCAATAATCTTCGTAAAGACTTAACGGTGCTGATAACGTGTTAAAAATAATTAAATTTAACAAAAAATATAGAGAGTAAAATGAGAAATTTAAATTCTCTTATTATTTATTGTGTGTTTTTGAATGATATAAAATTGATATATATAGGCAAAGAAAAATCTATCATATAAGTTTTGAATGTGATAAGAATACTAAATAGATAAAATTCATCTACAACCGATAAAGTTTATCCATTTATAACAAAACGAGTTTATAACCGATAAAGTTTACCCATTTATAATATATAGAGTTTATCTATAAATAGTAATTCATTATATCACAACATAATTTTATTTATTTCATTTTTATTTTTTTATGTTTACACTGATTTTTTTAATTTAAATTTACATGGAGTTGATTCTTTTCTTATCATATATATTTTTTTTCTCCAATTTAAATTTTATTAGAAACAAGTTGTCTTTTTTTTTAAAAAATAATAACAAATTGTGTTTCATATTCCATAATGTGAATTTCAAATTAATAATAACAATCATAATAATAAATTTTGTTTCATATTCCTTTTTTCGGTCACCAATCTTGCAATCCAACAATTTAACAATCAAAATTTGGACAATCTGCAATATGTAATATTATTAAAAAGAAGAGAGAAAAAATAAATTTTCTACATATAATTTAACCTCAAGATTGCATTTACTATTAATTTATACGAAAAATAAAAATTATTGAAAAATATTAATTTATTACTAAAAATGTCACATGTCATCCTACCGTCCAAAAAATTCAATAACAATACAACACATGACGTCCATCACATATTTCTTTCTCTCCTATAATTTAAATAAAGAGAGAAACAATTTCTCTTATCTCCGATTTCTCTCCCATTAAGAAAGTAAACAAAAACTCTTGGAAAACTCTATGTGCTCTCCCCCTTTCCCTACAAAAGCTATGTTTAAAAAAATGAAAATTGATGCACAAGGGGACATCTTATATACTGGGGTATTGGGTGGAAAAAAATTTGGTGTTCGAGATTTCATATAAATAGTGCTGTTAATGGTTACTGGGGGGCTTAATTTCATTAATGGTCACTAGATTTATACCTTAATAACGGGTCAATAATAATAGAAAATTTAGTCACAGAAAAATATCTAAACATTTAAAAACTATCAAAAAAAAGTCACCCTAATCAATTTTATTAGATTTTTGACTGATAAATGATAACGTAGCTATTAATATCAACTAAAAAAATTATCATACAGAAACTCTATATTATTTGTCGACTAAAAAATGAACATATCAGTTGTAAATGTGACATACTAAGTGTTCATTAGGACAAAAAGACACCGTTACTTTGCTACTATACAATTAATGTGTTTGTTTTTTAGTCATTAAGTGATGTGGCACTCTTATATGATATTTTGCAACTGATATCAATAGTTACATCTTTATTTATCAATCAAAAATGTCATGAAACTAATAAAAATGATTTTTATTGTAAACTTTTAAATGTTTAGGTATTTTTCTGTGATGAAATTTTTTATTATTATTGATCTATTATTAAAGTATAAGTTCAATAATTATAGATGAAATTAAGCCTTATTGGGAGAACAATAAAGGTGAAAGTTAAAAGGGACTTACTAATTTGTAAAAGAAAATTAATGAAAAGTGGTCCACTTGGTTCTTAGGATCAACAAAAAATACTGAGTTAAAGCGAGAGAGAAAATGGAAGAGGTTAAAATGGATTAAAAAATAATAAAAGAGAACATTGTTTCGAATAAGTGCGAAAGTAAAAACAACAAATTTTACCCATGACACTTGGCATCTACAGGTAAGAAACTTATATTTTCCAATCATTCTTTTTACGCAAATTAGTTTGTATATATTTGTAAAATAAAAAACTTTAATGTTTTGAAAATCAGACTTAATATTAAATCGAAGTGCTAATTGAATTATGATGCAATTAGTTCAATCGGATTTTAAGGGGTTCGACCAAATTTTTTAAATTTTTAAAAAATAATTATTTATATAAATATAAAAATATAGTATAAACAAAACTATATAATAAAAATAAAAAATTACATTAAAAAATCTATGCATTATCCAATACTAATTTAAAAAATTATTCACTATCCATAATAAATAAGAATTACCATTTATAATACCACATACATGCCTTTATTAATTAAAATAATATTTTTATTTTATTTTATATATTATTTATGTATCTATTTCATCGAATCAAATATAGAAAATTTTTCAATATACTACTCTAAATATTAACATTCAATTTTATTAAAACTTAATTTTTCGTCATTTAATTAGATTCTATTTTTTTCATAAATTTCAAATTTTTGTTACCTCACATTTATATATATTAAAAAAATGTAAGAATTAATATGATAAGAAAGTAAGCTATAATATTACAATAGTTTTTCAGTATATCTCCATAATTTACTGTTTATGAATACGTATTATTGGCTTGATTAACACTTATTAAATTTTAAATATTAAATTTTTAATCCAATGAGATCCAATAATACAAATTAATATATAGTCTAAAATGAAAATATACAGAACAATACAATAACATAAAAATTTTATTTTAATAATATACTAAAAATATTTAAATAAAGAAATTAATAAATTCTTATCCTACTTAATACAACTTATTTGTGATTTCTTTGTTAAATGGATTTATTAAAATAATTATACTTAAAATGGAAAAAAAGAAAAAAAAATTATAACAATTCCTGTTCAATCTAGTTTTTTCATTCCCAATTCAACGGGTTTTTTCTAGTCCAATCTAGTTCTTCTCCTATCAAGTTTTTTTGACTAAATCGGACCGGACTAGTTTTCAGTTCGCGACCGAATCGTCAGTTTTATAACATTGAAAATTTATTTTATGATCATCACATTCTAATAGCTAAAATTTGAAGACCATATATGTAATTCACTTCTAAATTTCTAATAAAAATTAAATGACACCACAACCCTTAAAAATTCACAGTAATTTTCAGTAATGGAAATGCACCTGCCAAATAATTAACGTACTTGTGTGCAGTTTTTGAAATTTATTTTGCACTTCCTCTCCTGGATTAAATTATTATGTCAATAATATTGTTATTTCCTCTCTTGCATAGCATGAGAAAAGGATCATAGAATAAATAAAAACGCAATATAAAAACAAATGTAGTCTTGATGATAAAGAACATTTATTGAATCACCTAAAAGCATTCTTGAAGTTCCAAAACAAATCTAAGCAAAAGGTAGACAAATAATAAGGGTAATTTATTTAAATTAAAATAAGGAATATTAAATAGGTACAAACCTTTTAATCATCAATTTAACTTTTTCAATCTTGACATTTATATTAACTAATAAAATTGCCCGTGTATATGTATTTAATATTTTTAATTAAATTTAATATGTATTTTTTTAATACTTCATTATTGATAAGTACTTTTATGTTTTGATCAAAATATCTTTTGATAGTGCGGCATATAAATACTAAGACAAGAATATATTCTTCAGCAATAAAACCTTAATATCTTATCATTTATTTTCGCATCTTATTTATTCTTTTATATATAAATTATTAATTTAAAATAGAAATTCAGATATTCTATTCTAATAATCTAAATAGGTAAACATTATATTTAATAAAATATTTTACAAAATATACTATTTAAGAATATATCTAATTAGTAATATATTTTTTATTTGATAAAATTCCCATTTAGTATCATAATTCTTATTTAGTAATATATACTTTAATTTAGTAAAATTCTCACTCTATAAAAAATTATTTAATGATATATACTTTAATTTAGTAAAATTCTCACTCTATAAAAAATTTTTTAATGAGAACTAAATATAATAATATGAATATTTTAGTCCACAAAGGCTTGTCCCCACATTTTTATTAGTATAAATTTGTGAGGATTAAGTTGATGAGAATACAATTTCCCCATGCATATAAAAATCAAATAACTCTCAAGTGAGAAAATAGATATTTTTAGCTCCGAATTTCTTTGCAGTTGAAGTCACAATGATAAAAAGATGAAATAAGTTTTACCCATAATGTTATCCCGGAAAAGGAAATTAGTGAACCAACTAATATGTTACGGAATAGGCATCCTACTGTTCTATCACAACCTCAATATCACCAATTGCAGACAAACAACCCATAGTATCTGTCGAAATTAAGGCTTTGTTGAAATATAATTCTTTAAATCGTAATTTTACAAAATTCAAGAAGCTATGGAGTTTGAAGGGAAAGAAAAAGAAAATAAAAAATGAAACGAGAGAGAAAGAACTCTTTTCAAGCCAGTTCAAAATTGGAATTATGTGTAACCAGCTGCCAACAAGTAATGGAGTACTTGTAGGCACTTCGTTAAAAAAGAACATCTTTTTACAAGCACAGTCCTCCCAATGTCTCTCTAAAACAAAACAAACCAGATTTTAGGTAAACTCCTGGTCTATCATGATTATTCACACACCATATTGATATACAGTACTTGCTCAAAATATATTTTCATATATAAGAAGGTACAAGAAAGAAAAATATGAAATTTTCATATATATTCAGCCAGATCTTCCTGGTTCTCCAAATCCCAAATCACCACTCTCCCATCTAATCCTGAATCAATACACACACACACACACACACACACAATAGATGAATATTCATTTTTAAGATAATTAAACTCAGTGTATTATATGTTTTTGCTTCATTTCACTAACCTGAAGTGCTGAAGCGAAGTACTTTTGAACTCCCTGCTTCCATAAGAGGCACAATACAGCTAAAATTCAAAGGAACACAGTATCACAGTGTCATCCATAAAATCTATAAACATATTTAAAGACTTCATGATTGCTTGAAGATCAATGTATTTATTAGTAAATATCAGTACAGTAACTAATGCCTAATTTACCAACAAATTGCTCATTTTTCATTTTCATTTCATTAAGTTCACTATTGCTAAATTTTTAAACATCTTTCCACCATGAAAAACTACTTATAGGACTCCCTTTCCTCTGTGAGCACATTTCTGACAGAATCTTTATGAAATGTTTAGCAATATAGTGACCTACATGAAATGAAAACATATATATATATAAAAGAGTGATTTTGTGGATACATAAATGGAAATTAGTGACTGCTGAACTTCAAGTGAAATCAACCCCTGCTCTAGATATAACTCTTTCTGCACTCCCACAAATTGGTGGGCCAATTTATGTCAGGAGAAAAACTTACGCCCAAAGCAGGAGTAACTTCTCAGTAAACTAAATGAAATGATAATAGTGCAAGGAAAGCAAACACAGCACTTAAATAACAGAGTACTTTATGCAGTTCTCATGAATGCCTCCACATGATCTTGAAGGATCGATGGCATCATTGCTCCCTCCAATCTTTGACTGGCTATACAATTTTCCAAATGCCTCAGTTAGCTGGCAGTGAAAAAACAATCTAACATTAATAACCGCTAGCTCCTTAAAAAATATTGCATGAAGATCATCAAAATGGAACTTCAGCATTTCTGTAGTTTCCTTATCCATATAGATCAATGATTGCATTATAATGGCTTAGTGCTTCCAACACTAAAGCGCCAACTTCAGTTTTGTTATGCCATTGGAGCCTCGGCTTGGCAAGCATATTATAAAAAGAGATAAATACACCAGAGTGTTGAATTAAATTCTATTTTAAGGGCTTCAATTTCAACTTTTAGCGATTAAGTGCATTAACATATTATAATCAATTGCATTCTATTTACTCCCACCAGAATGCTGAGAAAAACATGAGGTAACCATTTTTTCCTGATTCAACAATTGGAAAATAAAAAGACGCATTTGCACAAAATAGACAACTAATCACAGGCACCATCCGTCTTTTATTGCTTTGAATAATTTACTTTTTATCATGCATTAATTCTTCAAATAAATTCACCCAGAAATATTTTTATTTCCAAAATCCATATAAATCTTAAAAAAGGAGGGTCTTGATGCAAATGTCCCTTTTTTGGTATTCAATAAAAAAATGCATTAATTCTTCAAACCAATTCACCTAGAATTTTTTTTTTTTTTTCAAAATCCATATAAATTTTTTTTGGAAAAAAAAAAGGTCTTGACGCAAATGTCAGTTTTCTGGTATTCAATTAAAAAAAATGCTTGTCACTTTATTTTAAAAAGAAAAAGGGATCACCTAAAACAGAATTTACTTCACATTCAGATCATCCTACGTAATCAGGTAGTTAAACAGAGGACAACTATCCATACAGGTTTATGTCCAGCAATCAGATTCCCCATATTCCAAAAATTTTTGATGTTCCCCCTATTATTGCTAATTTGGCTTCAAATACAACTTTCCCCCCTAAACTCGGCACAAAAATCCTTTTACACACTTTTGTGGGTGTCCTATGACACACCTAAACTGAGCAAAATTGCACCTACTACCCCCTTATTCCCCTAGAAAAATTCATATGCCAAAATTCTTACTTGTTGCCACATATCATTTAAGGGGTAATGGGTGCACATTTGTCAAGTTTATGTGGGTGATAAATCATTTTTATTAAGTTTAGATATGCTATAGGTCATAGAAAAAGACAAAGTGCGCAAAAGGATTTTTTTTTTTTTTTTTTTTAACCGAGTTCAAGGGTGAAAATATGTATTTTCCCTTGCTAAATTCCATACCATGCCCCAGTACTAGACAGGTATTTAACATAAAGTGAAAATACAAGGAATGAATTTCATTTACCCTTAAGTTCGTAGGGAATGAGGACGGTTCAACAAACACAAAACAAATAGCTATGTAAGTGACGAGTCTTTCTGAAACTATTAACTAGCTTGGTCAGTCTTCTCATACAAATTCAAGATCCTTGAGTACCCATCTTGACTACTTGTCGCCTATAATCTGTAATGTGTTTAAAATTTCAGGAGGAGCACCAAGTTGTTTATATTTTACCAACAGTAACCCACTTCAAAACCGTTCCACATAATTAAAAAAAAAAAAAAAAAAAAACCCTCTTCAAACTAGGAGAATTCATGGGCTGATTAACTAGTCCATTGACAATTTATTAACTAATCCATTAATTTCAGTTAACCACTGTATCAGTTTCAGTTTTTAACCGATTTTTTCTTACTGGTTTTCAATTAACTACTAAAATTTTTAACTTAGAAATATAATAAAACACTACAAATTAAGTTTTTTGCAATATTTGAAAGTGCTTTAAAAAATATAAACCAAATATAATACATAAATAAAAAAATAAAAAGAAAAATTCTTAATAATAATTTTAAGAATTAGATATATTCAACATGAAATTAATAAAATGCTAAGGTTCTAGGTAAGGCAACAGTAGAATTCCTAACTAATATGAGATAAATAAGTTCTCCTAGCTCTAGAATTCCTGACTAAATTGGAGATAAATAAGTAATAAGAGATAAATAAGTTTTCCTAGTTAGAATAGAATTCTTTATTAGGAACTAATAAAAGTTTCCTAATTCAAATACGATTCTTTATTATTTGATTTCCTATTTTGCAAACCTCTATTTAAGAGGTATTATTCATTAATAAAACAAGTCAGAAAATATAGAGATCTAGAGCTCTCTCTTTCCACTTGTTCCAAGGTTTCAGTCTCCCATTAAGGAGCTGAACTAATATTCAAAAAGTCAACTTAAAAACCACAATAAGGGCAAGACGATTGATCTAGATATCATAGTTAATCGCCCGGTGACTCAATCCTATACTCGCATACTTAAAAATTTGGCTACAGAGCCAAACACCATGGATGATGAGATCAATTTCAGATTTCAAGAACATTCCAAGTGAATTACACAAAAGGTCATCAAATTTTGGCATGCATAACGCAGTAATCATAAAAGAAATTTTCGTAACCAAAGTATAAAGAAACTAATATAAATTTCACAAAAAATAAAGAAAACCAGAAAATGCAGGTTTCTTACCCATAGATGCCACGTGTCCATTATTTATGGGCTGATGTGGGCAGTTAGCTTACATGTGTCGCTCTACATGCCATGTCACATGGCAATTACAGGTAGTCAACGTGTATTTTCCGGTAACTTTCACTTTATTTGCAAGTCAATATTACTTTGTTTATATTTTGATTATCAAAATTTCATTTGTGACCACCGCATTACAAATGCCAAAATTTGATAACCTTTTATATAATTCACCCTAACATTCCTTTATGGAATCCCTCATTGACTCCAAGATTTCAGCAATGGAACAACAGTTGGAGGAGAGGATCATTCATATTCTTCAGAAACAGCTGCAAGGATTGGGTGTCAAGAACCCAAAATCGACAGTGGCTGGAAGTGAGGCGAGTAGCGCCACAGCGCCAAATGGAGGCAGGGCTGTTGTCACCACCCCTAGGGGAGTAGGTGCAACTAATGTTCCAGCAACTGATCAAAACAATATAGTGGCTGAAACCACAAAACACACACAACAGTACCTCAATACACAATTGGATTTTCCCACTTACGATGGAACTAATGATCCTTTAATTTGGGCTCACCGCTGCGAACAGTTCTTTGAGAATTAGCGTGCAAATGAGGCAGATAAGGTTGGATTGGCAGAGTTTCATCTGTTGGCAGAGGCACAGTTATGGTATATACAACTCAAACGAGCTAAGGACCAATGGACTGGACAGAATTCCAAAAATATTGCTTTCAACGGTTTGGTCCTCCTGAAGGCAGCAACCAGCTGGGGAGCTAGTCACTCAAACAGGTACAGTAGAATTTTATTAATGCAATTTCAGGAAAAGCTGGCCCGAGCTGATGAGCTTATTCCTGAAACCTTGCATGTACAATTGTTTACGGCAGGGTTAGAAAATTCGCTTCAAATGGATGTCCAACTACTTAAACCACCAGATTTATCAGCCGCTATGAGCCTTGCCAGAGCCTTTGAGAAGAAAAAGCAACTACCTAGTAGGACTGCGACACACACTAGACTGACTAGCCTATTAAACACGGGTGCTAACACTAAATCCAACCAAGGAGGCCAAACAGCTGCAACTTCACATGCCAGTAGTGCCTCTTCTCCTTTCATCAAGAGGCTATCACATGCAAAGATGCAGAACAAAGTACTAAAGGGTCGCACTACAACTATGACAAACCATATTCGTCTACACATCAGTATAAAAAATTATTTTGGCTCGAATTGGCAGATGGTGACACTGGCCCAACAATTCCTACAGATTTTGGGTAGTTCCAGGTTGCTTATTATGAGCTTAAGGACAAGCTCTATTTTTTAGGGAGGAAGTAATGTTATGGTTCTAGGTAAGGCAGCTATAGAATTCCTAACTGATAGAAGATAAATAAGTTTTCCTAGCTACATAATTCCTAACTAATAGGAGATAAATAAGTTTTCCTAGTTAGAATAGAATTCTTTGTTAGGAATTAACTTTCCTAGTTCAAATACGATTCTTTATTATTTTATTTTCCTATTTTGTAAACCTCTATTTAAGAGGTATTATTCATTAATAAAACAAGTCAGAAAATATTCATAAAATACAAAGATCCGAAGCTCTCTCTTTCCACGAGTTCCAAGGTTTCAATCTCCCTTTAATGAACTGAATTAATTGTTATGGTATTAAACTAAGAACTAGGTTTAGGAAGTAATTTTGCTATTATGGGAATAATTATAGATATTTTAGGCAAATTTTTAGTTAGATAAGATTCCTAAATTGTTGGATTGATTCCTGTAGATTTATCTTTTTCCTAATTAAATAAGATTCCTTGGTTTCCTAGTTAAAAGAGAATTCCTATTTTAATAAGATTTCTAGGGTTGTAATCTTGTTAGGTATAAGCATAGGAAGAGCAAGAGTAATTAAGTAATTTTTATGTGGTAGTTATTTCTGTTAGATTTCTTATGTAATTGTTGTTATTAGCTACTGGACAAAAGTAGTTGTTATCACAGCTATACTAGCTGGACAGATTAGGAGGAAAGAGAGAATGCATGCTCTCTGATCCTTAATACAGCTGTCACTGTCCTTTATTCTGCTTTATATTGTAAAAGGATTTCTGTAGGGGACCATTATTGATGAATACAGAAATTTTTCCTTGCCTATCTCTCACTCTCTCTCTCTCTCTCTCTCTCTTTTCTCATCTAAATTCTTCTCTAACCTTCTATTCTATCCTTAATTCTTATTCTTCTTTCTCTAGATTTCCTACTCCTGATTTTTCAGGAAAACTAATTTCTATTTTTTTCTAAGTTAGGATTTGTTATAAAACACTGGAAAGAACAATTGATTTTCTGTATCTTGAATGAAGAATTTACAGGTATATATATACAAGTGTGAAATCCTAACTTAGGAAATAAAATCAAAATAAAACTTCCTAATCTATATAAGAAAAACTAGCTAACTATGCATATATACAGCTGTATTCTTTAATACTCCCCCTCAAGATGGAGCATAGATGTTAATCATGCCCAGCTTGTTACAAATATATTCTACACGAGGCCCATTTAAAGCTTTCGTGAAAAGATCCGCAAGTTGTTCTCCTGTCTTCACATATCCGGTGGAGATAATATTTTCTTGAATCTTTTC
>CANXYI011395606.1:0-23229 GCA_948208565.1 Hura crepitans | reverse complement strand
ATGGTAACAAGCTAGGCTCATATTCCTTCCCATTTCTAAAAAAAGCCAAGGCCACACCTAGCTCTCTCTGCTCTATTCTTTTCTTTAATTCTCACCTAAAACATATTGAAATCCTTCGAATATTATATGAAAAAAGGATCTTCGTGACCTCTAAAGCCTAATTCTAGCCTCAATTTTGTGAAAAATAAAGGTTTTGAGGTGGAAATAGAGCTTTTGAAGATTTAGTGTTTTGAACCCCTAAATCACACCGGGTCCTAATCAAATCTCAATTTTTTTCTAAAGAATTGTAAACACTCTACATATGATTATGTTTTTATTTTAGAATTTGGAGTTATAGATATTTTTCTATGAATTTTTCTAATTATTGGGGTATTATGGAATTTAGAGAAATTGGTGTAGAACGAGAATCGTCATGAGCAAAAGATATAAAATTGAATCCAGGATGTCATGAAACATCTTTATAAGTTTATTCAATAAACTATGTAACAATTTATTTAATTTCAAAAAGTTCAAGTATATGTGTTATTATGTAATTCATAAATATTAGGTATGAATGTGTGCAAATTGCATAACCAATGAGTGTGTTAATGTGTATGAGTGGTAATATAGTAAATTAAGTATGAGTGGTAATATAGTAAATTAAGTGAAAATAAGTTGATAAAGTAATAGTTACCTAAAGCAACGTATATGGCTAAATGGTATAAGTGTGAGTGTGTGATAGTATGATTTGTGTTTATATACAAGTGTGGCTTAATATGGCATTATAAGTAAAGATGTTATGATATGATAATGAATTGTGCATTAACTTGTTAAGCTTCAAGAAATTCAAACATGTAAATAAGTATAGAAGATATGAATATGGTACATGTGTATGTGAATGGCATAAGTAATGAATATGGTAATTTGTGTAAAAGACAATGTGAGAACTGAGTGAAAATAAGGTGACAAAATAATAATCAAGGTATATGTCTTCATGACCGAATGGGTTGTGACCCTAAATTAAGTATGCATAGTGTATGGTAATGTGTGTGAAAAGTATATGGCATTGTAGCAAATTTATGTGAGTCTTAGTGCAAATAAAATGTAAAATACAATAAGATAAAAAGGTACATATGTAAGAGTAAAAAATGGTCAAACAATAGGATGACTACAAGTAATAACTTATATTAACTCATGTATGAACAAACAAGAAATGAATATGGATATAGCAAAAAGGAATGTTAGCTAAAAGTAAGAATAGAAATGAGTAAGTAAAGAGAAATAAGAGTAAATAAAGTAGAAGTAACTAGATAATACACATAAGAGACATAGTAAGTATAAGTGAAGACTCAAAATAGATTTGATAAATGGGTGCACTAATGGGAAGTAACATAAGGAAAGAGAAATGGTTTCATAATGTAACATAAAAAGGGTGTATAAGTAAGTAAGTGTGATGATTCAAAATAAATAAATAAACTCGTGTACAAATAGAAAGATGAAATGAGAAATGTGAACTGACTCGTAATATGGCAGGTAAGGTAAAAAATGTATCGTGTATTTTAATAAGGTAAAATTATAAATATAAGGATGTACTCAACATCAAGAAACATAAAAAATAAGTATGGTATGAATAATACGGGTTAAATAAGTTGTCTCTCATATAATCTAGATACCTGCTGGATTAGTTAACTGATTAACTAGAGAACCATAATAGTTGTAAAATAATTATGATAACACGGGTGTAGTCATAATGTAGGTCCAATAAGGCCACTACACAACCATTCATTTAATGTGGGTGCAGCTATTATGTAATTCCAAAATATGGACCATTGCATAACTAATTAGTTAAGGCTAGTGTAGCAGTAGTGTAGGTCTACTAGGGCCACTATAGAATTAAGCTCGTATAACACTGGTGCAGCAGTAGAGTTGGTCTAAAATATGGGCTACTGCATAACTCATAAACCCTGTTATCCAGTATCACAGTATGTCATGGTAAGTATAGGCTAAAAGTTGTAAAGTAAACTATGAAAAATAGAAAGATAGAAATGAAGTAAATGGGATAGCAATAAGATAGGTAAATTAGTAATAAGGTAACTAGGGTAATAAGAGATGCACTTCATGAATTAGACATAATAATTTAGGTACATACAAACTAAAGTGGTAATAAATGAAATATAGTAACATGTGACATCATGGACTGAACATCAAGAATTGAACATAAGTAGTTTCAATTAATAATGAGAACACACAGTAATGAAGCAAGGAAATTCGGAGATATACTAGGACAATAATAATGAGGACAACTTGTTAATACATTAAGGTAAAATAACTTATCTATAAACTAGAACACAAAGAGGTCATGTAAGTTGAATGCATAATGTAAAATAGTAAGAGATTTAATGAATAATTAAATATAAACCTGCATTTTTATTTTGTGTATTACATTATAAGGATGTCATGTGTGCTCATAAATAAAAGGAAACATATATTTATTACACGATTCAGTGAGTACACCACTAAACCCTATGCTTAATGCATTTTTGTTTGCAATGCATAGGTAGTTGATAACAAGTGCAAGTAGCAGCCTCAAGTAAAGCAATGCTAATCAAGGAGTGCAGATCAAGGAGACACACCTTAAGGTATTATTATATCATTTTATGTAATAGGTATAGATGGCACTCATATATGTATGGGTAAGAGAGTGGACCTAAACCTTATAAAACAACTTATATGTATTCAAAGATTTGTATTTTAGGGATATGTATATGTCGTATAAACTTATAGGTTTGTAATATAAGTGAGATAAAAATGTTACTGATGATGATAATAGAGGGATGATATCATATATATGTGAATTATGGACATGATTATAGGGATCAGATGGATCCAATGATAAGAGCTGAATGTGATGATGATATAGAAGTGTTACTTTTTACATGTTTTATTTGATTAGGTTCCCGATCAATCATTATGCTACTAGATTTTTCCCAGATTAACAAAAAAACTAGTTATACTCATATGATAACTAAAATAAAACATGGAAATTAGTTGTGAATGTGAGAAATAAGGTTGTGTGTCATCCCTTGCTCAAATTTAGCAACTGGATCAGGTAGGGGGTGTCATAGATAAGCTTAAAGCTAAGTCTAACATATACTTATTTGTAGGGTATCCAAAGGAAACTTTGGGATACTACTATTATCATCTTTTGGAATAAAAGGTGTTTGTTTCAAAACATGCAATTTTTCTAGAGAATGAGTTTCTCATGGAAGATAATAGGAGTAAAGTTAAACTTGATGAAGTTCAAAATCCATAAATTGAAGCAGATCAACTCACTAATCCCAATTCTATTACTTATACTGATGAGATAATAAAAGAACCTATGGAAACACAAATTCTTAGATGATCTACTAGGGTTAGGACTATTCCAAAGAGATATGGATTTTTAGTGGACCAGGAGAAGGAAATAACCATAGTAGAGAACCATGAGTCTACAAGCTATGAAAAGTTTTTGAAGAGTTCAGAATTAGACTCATGGCTTAAAGCCATAAAATCCAAAATGGATTTCATGGATGATTACTAGGTATGGACCTTGGTTGATCCACCTAAAGGGGTAAAATCCATTGGGTGTAAAGGGATCTTTAAGAAGAAGACCAACATGGAAGCTAATATGATTACCTATAAAGCTCAATTGGTGGAGAAAAGCTATCATCAAAGACATGGAATTGGCTTTGATGAAACCTTTTCTATAGTTAAAATGCTTAAATCTATTCAAATTTTGCTTAACATAGTTTCTCATTAAGATTACAATGTTTGGCAATAGATGTAAACACAACTTTCCTTAAAAAAAATTGTCAGAGGAAGTGTATATGACATAACCTAAAAGTTTTACATTCATAGATGGCAATTAGGTTTACAAGCTTCAAAGATCTAATTATGGATTAAAGTGAGTTTCTAGAAGCTAGAACATCTATTTTTATGAGACAATCAAAGAGTTTGGTTTCTCATAAAACATGGATAAACCATATGTTTACAAGAAGTTTAGTAGGAGTGCTATCATTTTTCTTGAGTTGTATGTAGATGATATACTACTAATAGGAAATGATGTCTCTATCCTCCAGTCAGTCAAGATATGGTTGAATAGTTCTCTATGAAAGAACTTGGAAAAGCAACCTATATCTTAGGGATTAGGATCTATAGAGATAGATTAAGAAGGTTACTTGGTTTTTCACAGTCTACATACATAGACAAAATGCTAAAAAAGTTTAGCCTAAATCTCTTTAAGAAAGGTTTTATTCCTATGTTGCATGTGGAACAACTTTCTAAATCTATGTCTCCTAAGAAACAAAAAGAGAGAAAGTGTATAAGTAGGATTCCATATGCTTTGACTATAGGATCCATTATGTACGCTATGTTATGTATGAGACTTGATGCAATATTTGCTCTCAATGTCATGAGTAGATTCCAATCAAATTATAGAGAGGAACATTGGGTGGTTGTCAAGAATATCCTTAAATACTTATGAAGGACCAAGGATTTATTCTTGGTTTATAGAGAAGGAGGTCTACAGGTTATTAGGCATATGGATACCAGCTTTTAATTTGATAAGGATAATTGTAAATCTAAATTTAGATATGTATACATTATGTATAAATGAGTAGTTGTTTAGAAGAGTTCCAATTAGGATATGATTATGGATCATACCACTAAAGCCAGGTACATAATAGCTTTCAATGCACCTAATAAAGCCGTTGGATTATGAAGTTCATTTAGGACCTTGGAGTGGTTCTAAACACTATTGATCTATTATGCAACCACTATTTATCTTATACATGAGTGCCAATCTAATAACGTTGCTCACCTATGTACATATGTTGCCAGATTCAAACACATTAACTTATGTTGCTTTGCTTGAGGCTGCAACTTATACTCTTGTCTATTACCTACACAACAGCAAAAGCCAATATGCTGAGCAATGATGCTTACTAATGTATTTAATGAAATATATGTGTAACATACAAGCAGACAAGCATGTATCATGAATATGATAACATTAACAATTTTTAACATTTTTATGTTGTAACATATAATACTTATAAGTTATCATGTTTGATATATACTCAACAATTGAAACATATATCCATATAGCAAAAATAAAATTTTCTCTTCTCTAATTAACAATATAAATTGTGTTCATATTTTTCTAAGTAATTGGTATTTCATATTTAATCAACTTACTTTGGTTAATAATATTCTTGTCTTAATAAACATCATTTTCCTTTTACATCTGTATTACATTCACAAACTAACATATTATGATATGATCATTTCTTACATTAATTTACCTCACACTATAAAAATAATATGTATTTATTTAACTTCCTGGTTTGATTCTTTTGCTTCTACATTTCTTGCATAATCATTTTAATTTACCATATTGATTTCCTTTAATGTATTACTCTTATCACCACAATTTTAATCACTTGATTTAGCTTAAAAAAACTTTTATTTTGTATACTAGTTAGTCATATAATATTCTTTATTTGATCATTTAAACATTTATTATACTAACATATTATAGTATAATCATGTGACTTTACAAACTCCATTGCATGATGGTTTGAGAAAGGGCTTAACCTTGAAATCAAGCTTCTAGTGGCCTTAATAAAGATAAGGGACTTTACAGCTTTGGTGGTAATGTGTCATATAGTTGAGGAGATTCAAAAAGAGAGAAGAGAGGTCTATCAAAAGAGAGACCCTATGGGTAAGGTTTAGCTAGTGCACCCTTTAATCTAGAAAAAAGGTAGAAAGGGGATCAATCTTGACAACAATAATCCCAAAAGTGAGATCAAACCCAACAACACCAACTTCAGTAGTAACGTTGACTTTCTCTTTAGCTTTATCCTCTAATTTCCCTTCAAGTCTTCTTCTCGATAGCTTTATCTCATGCTTTCATAGGTTCAATCTTTATGGCTTCATTACCTAGACTTTTAAAATAAAGCTCTTCAATGAGTTCTTCTTCTAATTCAACATTATTTAAATAGGCCACCAGTTCATCTATTTTATTGTCTTTAGCTTTGATGACAGTCATGGTCTCCGAATCAACAACATCATTAAAAATATGGAATCCTAGCTTCATTAAATTTCTTGTTTCAAAGATCTTTACCTCACCGCAGTAAGTTTCTTCTAGATTCCCTTTCACAAAATAGTAATTAAGAGGCACATTCATATTCTTATGAATTGTTAAGGTAAGGGTGTATATTTTTCTTCATATAGGTAACATGTCAGCCCAAAGGAAGACTGTTGTTTGGTAGAAAATTATATACACATGTGGTAATGAATGTGTGATGATTATTTGGTGTCTATTGTAAGTGTTAAACCAGCCTAAAGGAATGTTAAACACTTGATGGGATTTTATCATTAATGCTCGATTACTACACCAGGAAACCAATTATGAGTTGATTCTTTATTTAAAGGCTAGATTTGATGATACATCAGTTATCTTAAGATTGGATTTTATTATTAATATAATTAATCACTATTTTGTTATGATTACTTATTTATGAGAGCTTATTGTGTTTTATATTGTTATTTATACAGTTGATATTGTTAATGTTTCTGCTATTACTGCTAATATTAATAGCATTCCAGTGCTTAATGGTAGCAACTTCAAGATTTGGAAAAATAAGTTAACTATGGTATTGGGATGTATGGATCTATACTTTGCATTGAGAGAGCCTTGTCATACACCTCTTACAAATCAAAGCTCTCCTGATGATCGAAGGGTTTTTGAGATGTAGGATCACTTTAACTGCATAAGTCTTTTGATCATAAAGATTATTATCCCAAATATGTTTTTTGATACTGTATCTGAGGAAACAAATGCCAAAAAGTTCCTTGACACCTTTGCAAAATGCTTTGCCAAAAGTGATAAGGTGAAAACAAGTGCAGCTTTAAGAAAACTTATTTCTATGAGGTATAAGGGTAATAGAAACATAAGGAAGTACTATTTGTATCCCTTCCTTTTTAAAGCCGGGCAAATTGAAATAACCGAAAACTCAACTTAAATTTCACTTCTCAAATCCTAAAAAACATGAAGGAAATTAGAAGAGTCTAAATCATTCCTATTTTAATAGCCTAGAAAGAGTGAGTTAGGCACCATAAGATAAGAAACATCACCCAACAAAAGTTAGGAAATACCTAATAGGGGCTAAAACTAGAGCAGTTTAGAACCTTACTCTTATTTATATCTCAAGTTAATATGAAATTTCATATTAAATTTATAATTTTATCTTTTTTTAAGTAGGTTTTGAGATTAAAATAAAGCATTTAGTCACATAGAAGCATAATAAAATGAGCATATTTGCAAATATGAAGGAAATACATGAAACTAAGTAACTAATTTTCTTTGAGAACTTTGGTTCTCACATTTTAATTTATGAAAATAAATTTTAGAAACTTATGCAAAAGGATAAAATTAGCACATATCATTTATGTTATGTGTGCAAAGAGTGAGTTTATAAACATATTATGAGAGAAGTAAGTAATGAACTAATTAGCTAACTATGAAACTAACTTTCTAACTAAAGTAAATAAAGGTAGAATAAATTAGGCTTGAAATACAAAGAGTCATCATATCATAATGTTTTCAAATTCGTATCTTGTTAGAAAACATCAAGAATCAATCTTTGGCTCCCTACTTTCTCATCAAAGATGTAAAATCTCTTTGTTCTATATTTTCTCTGTTGGAATTAAATAGAACAAATATAGCTTGAGGCATGGATAGACACTGTCCTTAAGGATAATTTGCCTACAATGATGATATGTCAGAGTGAATGGAAATAGGATATCTTATTGCCTGGTGGATGATAGCTCATCTTTGAATGTCTATCCACTTAAGATATTAGCTAAGTTAGGAATGAAATAAGCTAATTTAACTCTATCTGAGTTAGAAATTTGAGCTTATGATAATAGCATTAAAATGCCAAAAGGCACTTTATAACTAAAGTTAAGGTTGGGCCCATTGTTGATAATGCCATGTTTAATGTATTTAACATGCCTTCTAGCTTTACCTTGCTATTAGGAGACCATGGTTCCATAAGCTAGAGTCAAAAAAATGTGGTTTTTTGAATTTTTTGAATATCGTATGATTTTATATGATTTTTCTAAAATCAAATCTGTAATAGGTAGTTAACAAAATGGAGCAGGGTTATGATAAAGGCAAGGCAAAGGTTTAGTCGGGCCTCATAAGGTGTTTCGAGCATGCTAGGTATGTGTAATCGATCTAATTATTGTAATTAAGGCATGTTTTAATTAACACATGAAATATGTAATTATGTATACATGAGAAGAAAATGGAGAATTAAATGGTTTATGGTAATTATAGGATGTGTTAAATAAAATGAATAAATGATGATGGAAGAAAAATAGGTTGAGTACATATTTGCACCTATGGTCGAATGGCCTTGTGTGTGTGAATGAATGTATATTGAGTCGTAATTGTGAATTCATCATGAAATGTCATTTTATGAAGGTTTTAACTAAGGTAATATAAGATGTAATGTAATAGCTTGATATAGTATTAAATGATCATAATTATGTGTGAGTTATGTAAAATTAAATGAAGAGCATAATTTGGTGCTTGACTTATATTTATGGCTAAAGAGGCTAAATATTGAATAATGACTAAAGTTTAGTAAAAATGATGTAATTTGTGATCTAAAGTAAATTTTGATATATATTAATATACTCATATAGTAGCCTAGATGGCCTATTTGTTTTTAATGATTAAATATGATTAAAAATGAGCATGGTATGGATAATATGTGCACACAAGTGAGAAATGAATTTTTGAGAATAAAATGTGAACAAAAGCATAATATGGTTATGAAAAACATGTCTTTATAATTGAGGTGCATGACTTATGTTGAACGATAAAATATGGGAAGTAAAATAATATTCCTAGTTATGTTATGTTGTTATGAATATAGTATTAAAATAAATAATTTTAATAGTAAATTATTCTAATGAAATAAATGAATTTTAAAGTAGCTTATTTTGAGTAACAACCTAATAATGGATAGGCTGGCCAGTTAATTAGGGATAGATAGCAGCTATTAGGCACTGCAATGCTAGATGATAGTTATAGGTCTACTTATAGTCTAACCCAAAAAACTCATACTGATGATTTTGGTTTTCTATGTGGGTGTAGCCACCCTTAGGTCCATTAGGGCCACTGCACAAGTCTACATTGGTGTAGTAACTGCTTAGGTCCTAGAGGGCCACTACATAGGTTTACATTGGTGCAATAACCATTTAGCTCTTACAAGGCCATTGCATGGGATAATCCCATTATCTATAGGTTTTTAGTATTCTCATAAATATAGGCAGTTTAAAACAAAATATATTACATACACTTAATTAGTGTATGTTTAATAAGTTATATACTCTGTTGATTTTTAAATAATGCGAATGATGAATGTTAATGTAATAAAACATTAATATTATTTATGCTTATAAATGGTTATAAATATGCTTATGAAAATTATATACTAATTACCTTATTTGTGAATCATAAATAACATGTATATTTAATGTAAAATGTTTGAATATTATGATACTTTTAAGTATGTTAATTCTCTCTTAATAAATGGTGTACACGTATATGACATGAACCATGTATTATATGTTATAATATGGTCTGGTATCAATATATGTATTCTTGAAATATACATGCATAAATGAATACATGTGATAATTATGTCGATTACACCACTAAGCAATTAGCTTAGGGCATCATCTTGTTTGCGATGTGCAGGTAAGAAAAATAATTAAGCCATACCTCAGGATATCAAGACAAGCAAGAGGAGACTTTGCTTTTTGGTATATTTTGATGATGTACATAAATTATGTAATGTATAGACTATAGAAAGTTGCACTCCTATGTTATTTATGTATAATTTTAGGCCTAAGCCATAATATGTAATATTTTGTAATTCAGTAAATGGTTGGTAACTATAAACCTAAAATGTTTTTAAGTTGTTATGCATGTCTGTCATCTCTTTTAGAGGTTGAGATTATGTTGTTGTATGTGTGCTATTAGAGTGATTAGAAAGATCATAGAGTAGTGAAGTTGTATGAGAAAGATTATAGAAGTGTTTTTCTTGCCATAAGTTATAGTTTAATAATTTTGGATAGTGCTTAGTACAGCCGTTATGCTATCAAAATTTTGGCACGAGGATTCCTAATTTTTGGACATGTAACTTGGCTTAAAAATGATTTTTCTAAAGAGAATAAAGATTAATATGGTTCACATACTATGAATGCTAAAATTTAATAAATTATATTAAAGTACAAGATAAGGTCGAATAACATGTTATGTAGCACACCTTAGTCAAGTACGGTGACTGATAGGTAATTGGATTGGGTAAGGGGTGTCACAAACTAGATGCCTCACTTGTTAGCAGTTGAAAGTAGAATATGAGGTTCCATCTAGTTTGCTATATCTTATAGCAATTCTAGAATTGAAATGGGATAGAGTCACTATGGACTTTGTAGTTAGGTTGCCCATTATAAGAAACATCATGATTTGGTATGGGTAGTAGTGGATTGTTTAACCAAGATTGCTCATTTTATACCTATGAAGATGGATTTCTTCTTAGAGAAGCTAATAAAGCTTTAAATGGATGAGATAGTCAGGCTACATGGAGTTCCATCTTCAATCATATCGAATCATGACCCATGGTATACATCAAGGTTTTGGAAGAAGCTTTATAATGCCTTAGGTACTCGATTGAGTTTGAGTATGGCATTTCATCCTCAGACTGCTAGACAGTCAAAAAGGTCATTTAGGAGTTAGAGGACATGCTAAAGAGTAACACCATTAAGTTTAAGGGTAGCTAGGATTGCTATTTGTAATTGGCAGAGTTTGTTTACAACAATAGCCATTAGGCTAGTCTAGGTATGGCTCTTTGTATGGCATTGTATAAAAAGAAGTGCAAAAATCCTTTGTGCTAAAATAAGCTTAGTGAAACTAAGTTTATAGGACTGGACCTAATAAAAGATGTAGAAGAAAAGGTGAAGATCATTAGGGATATGCTAAAAGTAACTTTTGATGGATAGAAGTCCTATGCCAATCTTAGGAGGAAAGATGTTAAGTATGAGGTAGGAGACAAGGTTTTTCTAAATGTTTCACCTTGAAAGAAAGTCTTACAATTTGGGAAGAAGGAAAAGTTGAGTCTTAGGTTTATTGAGCCATACAAAGTGGATGAATGTGTGGGGCCAGTAGCCTACAGACTAGCTTTGCCCTTAAAGCTGTAATAGATTCATGATGTCTTCAATGTGTTAATGCTTTGAATGTATAGATCGGATCCCTCTCATATTTTGTTAGTGGAAGAGGTTGAGATTAGACCAAATTTATCTTTTAAAGAAAAACCTATCAAGATCTTGGTTATAGAGGTTAAAGAGTTACATAATAAGATTATGCTACTAGAAAAGGTTATCTAAAGGCTCTATGGGATGGAAGAGGCAATATGAGAAATAGAAGCTCAAATGGGAGAGTAATATCCAAAGTTATTTGACTAGGTAATATGGAGGATGACATTTCTTTTATGAAAGGAAGAAATGTAACACCCAAAAAATCCTAACTTGTGACTAGTATTTCTCGAGAACTAGGTCACACTAATCCCATTAAATAGAAGTAGTAATCATAATATAATTAAGGGTAAAATTTGAAGTAAAAATGAGATCATTTAGAGGGTTCATCATGAAGGAAATTAAGATACGGGAGTAATGGGATAAAAAGGTGAAAGATGATGGACTAATGGGATAACAGAGAGAAAGTTGGGGGACCATTTGGGTAAAGAGAGGGAAAGTTAGATTTCTTTATATAAGGACAATTTGACTCTTTAGACATGATAAATAGTGCTAATTCCTTTCTTTTTTCTCCTGCTAGTGATGCCATTGTTGTTTCTCTCTAAGCTTTTTTATTTTTTCTTTCCCCTTTAATACACTACAAATCTCTCTCATTTAAACCCTCATCCACTTCCTCCATGGTCTTTAGAACCTCATAGAAGCAAGAAAATATGGATAAAATGGTAGATTTATGAGATTTTACACATGGGTGAATAGTGACCAACTTTAGTTCCAGTAAGTTTTTCCAAAACCCAACATTTTTCCCATATTCTTTAGGTGCCCAAGAGTGTGTCTATGCTTTTGGTTTTATGTTTTAAGCTCTAATTGATTTTATACAGATTTTTATTATCAATCATCGAAAAGGAACGAGCTCGTGATAAGGGAAGGCAAAGGCCTAGATGAGCTCCATAGTGTATATTAGATAGGATAAGTATGTGTAATCAATCTATCTTAGGCTATTCTTGTATGTGTAATCAATCTATCTTAGGCTATTCTTGTATGCCTTAGCTTATGCCTAATGTGTGTATATGTATAGTTATAAAGAAATGGCTATGTATGTAATTATTCAACATGTAAATCATGATGTTTGATGATATATAACATGTATGTATAATGAATGATAAAAGAAAGTATGCATGAGTATGGTATGGCATGATAGTCAAATGGCCATAAGGGTGTGTGCATATGTTTATGGTATAAGATGCACGCAAATGATCACATATCGATATGGGTTGATGAATTATGTTTTATAAGCTTGTGGCATGATAGTTCATGATGGATTTATACCATAAGGATATGTATATGGCCTTATGGATAAATGGCCATTAGAATATGTTTACAGGTATATGTCATGTAATCCATGTGAACAAGCATAATTGATGGCTTATGATTGGTTTTATACAATATAAGCATAAAATAAGAAATGAAGAATGATGTATGTATGTATATAAGAATAGAGGTGTGTATGTATCATATTTTGTTTGCATGTAAGTATGCATCCTCTTAGTTGAATGTTAGCTTTTATGCATTTATAGCTTAATGAGATGACATACATGAGAGATTAGGTATGGTATGAGATAAAACCTTATATTGATGCTTTGTATGCCTTGGCAAAATGAGATGTTCAATTGTGAGCATGAGTATAAGGCATAATGTATATAGGTGAATTATGTGCCTACTAGGATATGTAAATAGAATTATACATGTGTTCAAGGATAATGTTATGAGATTTGAAGTAATATACATGTATATGTAATGATACAAGCATAAGGTGGATGGATATGTCCAAGTATGTAAGCATGAATGTTTGTAGATGAAAGTGATTAAGGAATGACATGAGAGCATAGCACAAGTGTATGTGTGCAAGTGTAGTGGCTGAATGGCTTTATTAGCTTCTAATGCATATGTATGCTTTAAAATGTGCATGTAATGAAGGATACATGATCACATGTTAAAAATGGATCATGAGATGTTGATTATGTGCATATGAGCATACAATAATGATTTATGGCATGAGTGAGTGACTAATGCATGTGACCTTATGATTAATCATCAAAATAGAGAATATGACATAAAATTTCTAGTTTAATTAATTTTTGATGATGCCAAATCAGAATAAGTTACCTTAAGCCTTAATATGATGGTCCAATTAATAACACATAATGATAGCCCATATGAGTAACAACTTAGATATGGATAGGTTGACCGGTCAACTAGGGATAAATAGGAATATTTAGGGCACTTTAGTGCTTTAATGTTAGTCTATGGGTCTACTTTTGGTCTAAACACAAAGATCTATATATTTTTTTTCTTGATCTTCAGATCTATGCTAGTGTAGCAACTATTCAAGACCCATGAGGCCACTACACACTTTTATGTAGGTATAGTTGCCATTCATGTCCATTAGGATCATTATACATATATGTTGGTGCAGTAGCTGTTTAGGTCCCATGAGGCCATTGCACACTTTTATATGGGTACAACCACCATTTAGGTCTATTAGGATCACTATACATCTATGCTAGTACAATAGCCGTTCATGTCCAAAATGTGGGCCATTACACATAATGATCCTAATATCTAGAGGAATTGTGTTGTCATAAATATAGGCATTATAAAGAGACTTGAATAGACATATAAAAAGAACTTAAATAGTCCTTTACACAAAATGTATGGTTTTTGTCTTATGAGTAATGAATGGAATAAAGTATGCAATATCGGTCTGATGTATGACCATTTTATATCATGTATAAAATGGCATGTAGTGTATTGTATATAGATATGCTCACTGTGCACAATGACTTTCTCATGCTTGATAACCCATATGCATAGGACAAATGATATTATGTTTACCATAAGTTATATTGTGTAGATTTTGTATAATAAGGCATGATTATATATGACATTATGCAAAAGTTATTTCAATTACACTACTAAGTTATTCACTTAGCGCATTATTTTATTTGTGAAGCATAGGTCAGGAGGACGATTGACCCCAAGCCTCAAGATATCCAAAAAAGTAGAACACTATTCCTTTTTGCTATATTTTGCTATATGTAATTGAATTATGAGACGTATAAACATAAAGTGTGCACTCTTATGTTAGGTGTAATTAGTCTTAGGCCTAAACAATATTGTTTTGTAATTTGTAAACTGTATATGGTTTTGCAACTAGATTTAAACTCTTAAGACTATTTTATACTTGTATGTTGCCTCTTCCTGAGGTTGAGACTGTGGTTGTGATTGTTGGTTTTGGAGTGATTAGAAGGTCATAGGTGTTGAGAGATGGTTGAATGTTTTATGAAAGTGTTGATTTCACTTGCAAGTTAGTATTCAAAAATTTGGGATAGTGCCCGTTGCAACTATAATGGCGTTAAATTTTAGCACAAGGATTCTCAAATTGAATATGTAACTGGATTTAGAAAGGTTTTTAATAAACCGTGTTTTTATTAATATAAAGTTTTTATAAAGAACATTTTGAATATGTTTTGGTGTGAGTGTATGAGTTGAGATTGGATAACATGTTATATGCGCACTCCTTAGTCATGTTTGGTGACTAGACTAGGTAAAAGGTGTCACATAATACCTTTGTCTTATGATAATAATGGGGCTATTGCACAAGCTCAAGAACTATAATCAGTGATCTAAACATGCACTTTGGTGCTGCCATTTGATTAAAGAGATCATCGATGGATAGGATGTGAAAATTGAAAAGGTCCTCATAGATTAGAACACAACCGATCCTTTCATATAGGCACTATCACAAGGGAAGTTTGATCAACATGTAAATGTGATGCATTAAGTACATAGATGATTGGCTCTAGTACAAGTTAGAGATTGTTAGATGTATGCCCTAGAGCTTATGTAATAGGGTTATATTCAAGTGCTCAAACCTTGTGAATTAATATAAAAGGCATTTCTCTTTATATCATAAGACAAATATATATTACTTATAATTGTTTGCAATGTCTTAAACCATGTTACAAAGTCCATGCTATAAAATCATAGTACAAAGGAAATTATGAAGTGTTCATGATGTGAGGTTCTTATTGTATGCAAATGTGATATACTTAAATATCCTTGATCATAGTATTAACAAGATAAAACATTGTTAATGTGAATAGATCAACACATGTTATACTTATTGATTAGATCAAGCAATAGTTCTCACAAGTTATAAGTATAGATATACTTAGAGTTAGCATGTGGATGCTTACTTGGAAAGTAAGAACATCGAGGACCCACCATGAGATCTTCACATAGATATTTAATCTATGTCAGTGAAAGTATATCGTTATATCAGTGGTGTAAGTATCCTTTAACTTGAGATTACTAACTATCTTAAATATAGAGTGACATACTTTGACTTTAAAGCTTTTACTTCAAACAAAAAGTATACATAGAGAGGTGCTTGGGTATGGTATGACATATTTAAAGATACAGTAGTAATCAATAAAGGATTCACTACCCTATATTATAGTGGGGAGTTTATCTCACAGTTTAAATGAGTAATCTTTATTTAGGAATCTTTGCCAAAGTAAGATGCCTTATGTGAATAGGATTCACAAAGGGCATTTTTGGAACAAAGGTAAAATTATTAGAACAATATGTCCAGGGCTTAACTAGACATACTTAGTTAAGCTATGAGTTGACACAAGTCTATACTTAAAGCTGGATGAGGCAAAAGATGGTGAAAGGAGTTTATTTCATCGTAACTAAATATGAAAGGGTTAAGTCAAAGTACTTGACTTTCCAGCAATTAGGTAGTCATGCTACATGGCTATATACCTCTTTGACTTGTAGACAAGTGATAAAACAATTAGTGAATTGATATTGATATAATAAGATTAAATCTATAGAGTCCTAGTTGGACTTGGACTCTATTTCATTGTGCACAGCTAAGCTTTTCTGGAAACTTATAAGGTTACACACATAAAAAAAGTTTGAGAAAGATTTAATGAGATTGAATGTTAGAATGATATGGGATATCATTGGAAGATGAATTAAGAAGAAGAGATAAGCAATAGGGCTTAGGTGCCTACTTGTTAATGTGTAGTATAGAAATCAAGGTTTTTGGACTTGGGCCTTATTAAGTACAAATTTTAATTATTCTTGCATCTAATTTTTTATGAGCTTTTAAAATACTTAAAAGGCATTCAATCAGAGTAATTATTAATCCAAAATAGGGTCTAGTAGTGCCACATAGGATTAATAAAAGTGGGACCAAAGTAGATTACACATAAACCCATCAAAAGGCATATGCGCATAGGATTGAATAGGGCCTAATGTGTTGGTCCAATCTAGTCCAACTTAGGGCTGATTTTGGGTATCAAAATCTATCCTAAAAAGGGTTTATTTAAGTTATAAATAAGCCTTATAGCTACAACCATCAAACACACATTTTTTATAGTAGAAATTATCGTATAGAATAATTGGAAAACACACACATTTCCTCTTTTTCCTTCATCCGTGTAAAGCCTGTGAATTAAGGTTACATGAAAAGTACCTCTGAGGCCCGAAAAGTACCTCTGAGGTGCTAAGTCACCTTAATGAGGCTCGAAAAGGGGCGTACTGGTAATGAAACTTTAGAGGGCTAAAAAATAGGCAAAATTAATTAATTTAAAAATTTAGTAGAACTAATAATTTATTTTAGGCCATAAGCTAGTGGGTCGTAGCCTCAGATAGACTTGAAAATATCATACCTTAACGGTAAAAGATTCTACTAACACTGTTGGGGAAGGAATTTTAATTTTCTAAGGTTGTTTGGTAATTTGTCAAAATTTCTTAAGTTTTTAAGGAATTAATTAACTGATTTGCCGATGGAATTTTGGTGTGAAGTTTTTTAGGAACATAAAAAGGTCTAATCGAGGAATTTTAGAATAGATATGGTGATTTTTAAAGGTTTAGATGAATTTCTAAAATTTTTTGAAATTTTAGCTAAGACTAGGTTTTTTTTAGAACCTTAAGTGCCATGTGTCACTACCCGAGGCACCTACTCACCACTATAAATACTCCTTTTGGGCCATATGGACTTTCACTTGCCTAGTCATCACTTTCCACTCACTTCTCCACCATTTTCCTTCTTCCTTGGCTGACGCCACTTCCATTAGTCCTCTATCATTTTTACCCTTAGCCACCACCATTTCACCTTTATTCCTCTACCAAAACATCATCATAATTAGGTGGGAACTCATCCCTAAAGCCTTTAGTCTCCATCTCTTTTCATAAAAGTTGAGAAAATTCACTAAAGGGAGAGATATACATAAGATGGCCTAGAAAATTAAAGAAATGGAGTAAGTGGGGTTTTCTTACTTTTTATTTTAGTTTTGGATGGTCCTCTAAATTCGAAGAAACCTCATGTTTTTAGATTTCTAATTTGAAGCTTGTGTGATTTTTTAGGATTTTTCTAAGTTGAGTATGTATTATACAGGCAATAGGAATAATTAAGGAGCACAAGGAAATTAAAGGTGCAAAAATGTGGGAAAAGCCTTGAATTGTATATAGGTATGTGAATTTGATATACTAAAGGCATTTCATATTGATGTTAAATGTGTGTTATGCTAAATTAATGTATGGAAATCATGGTTTGAGTAGGTATTGTGCATGAATTATTGATATAAGCCTAGTTTGATGTTAATTGTATATGATATTGATAATTGGTATATTGATTTAGGGAGAAATATACATGTATAGGGATGAACTCAATATAGCTGAAAGGTATATCATACCATTATGGTGGGTGTATGTGTAATATGGCATGTATGTGATGATATGGCATGTGATCATGGTGCCAAGGATATGATGTGATATGTTTAAAGTGGATATGGATGTGTGTGGGGTGAAATATGTGAGGAAGTGCATGTATAGGCATGACTGTGGTATGGCTAAAACATATGCATGATGTATCATGGCATGACATGCATGGTATGGCATGTATGCATATGTATGTGTGGTATAATTATGATATATAATGTGTACATGTGATGAAATGTGTGAATATTCATGTGTGTAATCATAGGCATATGATGGCCAAGAGGTGTGCCTTGGTTCACATGTATGGTATGTATGTGTGACATGGTATATGATGTGTGGGTAAGGTGGAACATGATGAACATGTGATGTATGACATGCATGTGGCATGAAAGGTAAGTAATCATAGGTATAAATATTGTATAATGTATGGTAAATAAAGATAGTGTAAAGGTGCTAGCAAATTAGTGCAAGAAATGGCATGAAAAAAATGAACTTAAAATGGCTTAAAAAGTAACTTAAGGTGTGCCTAAAATTGGCATGTAAGTTAACATGTGATGCACTTGCTTTTGATGGCAATATAAGGCCATGGTTGTTGCCTTATTGGATTAAATGGAATGAGAATATTTGTGGCTTAGAATGGCATGTTAATATGGTTTGAAATGGCATAAGGAAATGCCTAAGGGAAATGAAAATTGACCTATAAATGTGTCCCTAAAAATGAAACGGACTTGTAATAGTGTAATGAAGAATACTTATGTAGAAATGACTTAAAATAGGGATATGACATGGATATGAAAAATGACTGGTGATAATGGCATGAAATGGACAAAAAAAGACCTATAACTCCTTTTTTTAAAAATGGACCTGTAACTGTCCGGTAATAGAATAGACCCATAACTATCCAACTAAAAATAGACTGTTAAAGATAATTCATAATTATGTATCAATTATTTAGAAATAAATTAAGTAAATAGTCTATAATGGAATAAATATAATTAATAGATAGTAAGCCCATTAGTTAGATAACCATTAGATGGGTTGACCAATCAATTAGGGATTTACAGCTGCTAAAAGTATTGGTCCTCTAGGCCTTTACCAATTTAATGATATTAGTGGGTGCAACCACTTAGGTCTTAATAAATAGGCCACTGCACTAAGTCAATGCAGTGATTGAGGTTTACCAACTGAGCCACTGCATAGTATGATGTTGGCATTTTTGTTTGGTACAAGGGGATCCCTATTATCAGATTAGGTAGGTGTAGCCACTGAGGTCCACAAGTGGGGCCACTACACTATGATGGATTTTATGATACAATGATATGATGACAATTTTTATTTCTCTAGTATTGGGGAATTCTAGGTCCCTACTATTAGTCTAGGTTAGTACAGCGACTGAGGTTCACTAGCTGAGCCACTACACTAGGTCAGTGCAGAGACTGAGGTCTAAAATATAGGCCATTGCACAATATTTATTTCTCTATTATCTAGTATCTGTAAGTGTAGTCTAACCAGTCAATCTTGTGTAATAAATTAAATGATGAATAATGACAGACTATAATAATGAGAATTTTGAGCAATTAAATAGTGGTATCAGACTGATTAATATAATAATGAGATAGGTAAATAAAGTAATAATATTGTCATAACATAGACTTCACATGATGCATAAGGTATTCATGACCTGTGTGATGTGCTTGTATGCTTTATTATATTAAATTCACCACTAAGTTTTATACCTAGTGTATCAATGTTCTGATGCTCAGGGAAATAGTAGATAGTAGTCTAGCCTCAAGTTTTATGCAGTGTAGCAACAAAGATATTGAAGGGTATAAAATTTTATATTTTTGATGGTTTTAGCGGACACTCATATAAATACTATAGGTTATTAAGAGCTACTAAGGTCTATAAATGTTTGTAATTTTAAATCTTCGAGCTATTGTCTACATAAAAGCCTTTTATCTAAATGGTTTTATTTGTGGATTTTCTGATGAATGTGGGTTTGAGGCCTTATGTGTTGCCCATGATATGTATGATGATGTTGGAGGACTAAAAGGTTCTAGGTGATGGTAGGTGTTGATAGTATTTATTAGAAGTTTTTTTTCACAGGTGTAAATTTTGAAAATGTCATCCACGTAGCCGTTGTGCTACCTAATTTTCTATAAAGTTGATTACTGGCTAAAAAATGATTTTTTATGTCTAATATAAATTGAATAATAATGTTTAAAGGTTAGACTAAAGATTTAGGCAAGATCTATCCATTAAATAAATAAGTCTATAAGTGTTAAAGAATATAGGTTAGAGAAATTTTAGGATGGGTGACCTAATGGAAAGTTGCACCTCCTATTGAATTTCTATGGATTTCAGGTGAGGATATGACATTTAGTGGTATCAGAGCTCGTGAGGATGCAAAGTCTCCGGATGTCATTGCTAGTACTTTTTATTTATTTGATGTACCAGTTTTGGCTTTAATAGATCTTAGATCCACTCACTCTTATATTTGTACCACACAAGTATAAGATAGGGGTTTAGAACTAGAGTCTATAGGCATAGACATTCAAGTAAGCAACCCAATTGGGTAGATTGTGATAGTGAATAAAGTTTATAGACATATCCTCTAGTAATCCAGAAATAACTATTCCCTATAGATTTCATTGAACTTCCTTTTCATGAATTTGATATCATCTTGGGTATAAACTAGTTATCTGAACATCAGGCTATGGTTGATTGTGAAAACAAGAGGTTTATCCTCAGAATAGTAGAGGGATATGAAGTGATAGTTATGAGTGAGAGAAATTCTATGAATAACCTTATATCAGCTTTTACAGCCAGAAGACTTATTCTTAAGGGTTGTGAAGCATACTTATGCTATCTAATTGACACCAGTACCTCTACACCTAGTGTTGATTAGATTCTAGTTATGTCAAAATTTTTTGATGTATTCCCTAAAGAGTCACTAAAATTAACCCTATAATAGGAGCTTGACTTTAAAATTGAGGTATACCCTAGTACTTGACTTATGTCTATTACTTCATATAGAATGGCACCTATCGAGTTGAAAGAATTAAAGATACAGTTATAAGAATTGCTAGATAAGGGTTTTATTAGACCTAGTATTTCATCGTAAGGGAGCACCTATGCTTTTTGTAAAGAAGAAAAATGGGTTGCTTCAATTATGTATTGATTATAGGTAGTTGAATAAGGTAAATGTGAAGAATAAATATCCTTTTCCTAGGATTGATGATCTTTTTGATCAGCTTAGAGGTGTTGGTATCTTTTCCAAGATTGACTTGAGATCAAAGTACCACTAGCTAAGGATTAAAGAGTCTGATATACCTAAGACTGCATTTTGAACTAGATACGGGCACTATAAGTTCTTAGTGATGCCATTTGGACTTACTAATGCTCTAGCAACCTTTATAGGCTTAATGAATAGTGTCTTTTTAACTATATTTAGATCAGTTTGTGGTGTTTTATTAACGACATTCTAGCATATTCTAAGACCAAGGAGGAATATGAACAACACCTTAGAGTGGTGTTATAGACTTTGAGAGAGAAGTAGTTGTATGCTGAACTGACTAAATGTGAATTTTAGCTTTATGAAGTGGTTTTTCTATGCCATATTATGTCAGTAGAAGGTATTAGAGTAGATCCAAACAAGGTTATAGCTGTGTTGGAATAGGAACCTCCTAGGAATGTGATTGAGATACAAAGTTTCCTAGGATTGGCTAATTATTATAGAAGATTCATAAAAGGTTTCTCTATGATTGCAACACTATTGACCAGGTTGATAAGGAAGACTGTGAAGTTTGAATGGGATGACAAATGTTAGGGAAGTTTAGACAGGCTGAAGACAATGCTGACTGAAGTACCTATCGTTGTTCAACCTGAACAAGGGAAGAACTTTGTTATTTATAGTGGCACTGTTATTTATAGTGATGCTTTGCATAGTGGACTTAGATGCATACTAATGTAAGAGGGTAAGGTAGTAGCTTATGATTCTAGGAAGCTAATGCCATATGAGATGAATTATCCTACTCATGATCTAGAGTTAACTGCAATTATTTTTACGTTGAAAATTTGGAGGCGCTATCTGTATGGTGAAAAGTGCTACACTTACACTGATCATAAGAGTTTGAAAGATCTCCTTACAGGTGGTTAGAGTTGATTAAAAATTATGATTGTCTGATAGATTATCACCCAAGAAAGGCTAACATAGTGGTAGATGCCTTAAGCAGGAAATTTATGGTAACACTGAAAGTTATGAATGTTAGAATGGAATATACAGAGAGAGATGCCATCTTAGCTGAATTATAGATCAAGCCTAATTTTAAGCAACAGATAAAAAAGGCATAAAAATGAGATGGACAATTAATATAGGTTACTAGTAAAGTCAAAGAGGGGAAGACCACTGGGTTTGAACTAAGAGATGATGGATGCTTGCATTACCATGGTAGGTTATGTGTACTTAGTACAAATGACCTGAGAACTGAAATTTTGAAGGAGGCATATGAAGCTCCTTATTCCATGCATCCAAGTAGTACAAAGATGTACCTGGACTTGAAACCTCATTATTGGTGGTTGGGAATAAAGTAGGATGTTGTGGATTATGTAGTTAAGTGTTTGGCATGTTAGCAAGTAAAGGCTGAGCATCAAGTTCCTTTTAGATTGTTACATCAGATAGCAATACTAAAATGGAAATGAGAGAAGGTTACCATGGATTTTGTGATAGGACTGCCACTGACTAGGAACAAGTGTGATGCCATATGGGTTATTATAGATAGACTGACTAAGACAACATATTTTATTCCTGTGATGATGGACTGCTCTTTAGAGAAGCTAGCACAACTGTACATAGATAAATTATGAGACTTCATGGTGTGCCAGTAGCTATTATTTCAGACATAGATCCTTAATTCACTTCAAGGTTTTTGAAGAAGTTGCATGAAGCTCTTGGCACTTGGTTGACATACAGTATAGGCATCCATTCTCAGATAGATGGCTAGTTAGAATAGGTAATGCAAATACTAGAGGATATGCTATGTAGCTATGCAATAGAGTTCAAAGGAAGCTAAGATCATTATTTGTCTT
>CANXYI011395584.1:0-11366 GCA_948208565.1 Hura crepitans | reverse complement strand
AAATTTTGGCGATATAACGGCTGTACTGGACACTATCCCAATTTTTTTTTCCTAATAATCTGCATTAATAAAAACACTTATATATTTTTTTTCAATTAAAACCTAACTTTGTGATCCATATGATCACTCCAAATCAACATTCTCAACATCACAGTCTCAACCTCAGGAAAAGACATCAAGCATGCATTAAATATTCCAAAGCAATTTAAAATATGATTTACAAACCATACACAAGCTTAATTTATAAGATATTACAGTTTAGGCTCAAGACTATGTACATCCATACTAAGAGTGCCTTTTTATGTCTATATATTTCCATAATTTAATGACATACATTAAAAAGATACCAAAATAATGGCCTTCACTTATGTCTTGATGTCTCGAGGCTTAAGCTTACTTGTTTTTTTGACCTACGCATCACAAATAAAATGATGCATTCATCATTTCGCTTAGTGGTGAAATTGAATTAAATTGTGTATGATGCCATATTATTAACAATTCAAATCAACATCCATAATTATTTCCATAGGTATATTTCATAATGCTTAAAATAATACATAATTAAGCAATAATTAAATAATGACATAAAAATCACATAACTTGCATTTAAACTTAAGTCATGCCTTATAACTTGCATTTAAACTTAAGTCATGCCTTATACTTACAAGTATAGTAATGTCATTCATAAAGAGAATTCATTATCAATCTTTCATAATTTCATTATTACACAGCTCATTGTATCATTGTTATTCACTCATATGATCAAAACACATGTTCTATGGATAACGGGGTTGGACGGCCAGTACAACCTCTATGAACCCAAAAGTCTATCTACTAATGTAGATCCGAAGATCAAACATAACATAACATAATAGCCATTACAACCATTTATGAATCGAAGTTCATCTACCAACATGGATCTGAAGATCAAACATGAAGATGTCTTTAGGTCAGACTAAAAGTGGACCTATAGACTAAAACATGAAATAGCACCGTAATGCCCTAGCAACTGCTAAAATACCTCTAGTTGATCGATCAACCTATCCATTTAGATTGTTTACCATATGGGTTATCCAGTCTATTTCTTTTAATTTCATCAAGTTACGTAAATTAAAAGTGGCTTTTACTTGTAATAATGTCAATAATTGACCATGTCGGAGAATTCAACATAATTATCGTCTCATCATAATCATAAACATCATAATAAGGCAATTCAAATTTCAATTTCTTAATTATACATACTTATAGCCATATAAGCTCAACTTTGACATATTCATAATGTCACTTAAGCCACAAAGATCACCATTCATATATAAAATAACATTTACCATATTTGGCATCTCTTTTAGCTGCATTTAATCTATCACCCATACTCAAAATTCTTTAAGGCCATTTGGCCATATAGAACATTAAGTAACTCAATTTCTTTCCTTTACATTAGCATGTTCAAAGCATCATTCATTTAACATATCATAAGCATTAATCCAATCCTACCATTTCACATCATCAAAACGTAAAAATTATTGCATTTTATTAACCATTTTCTCCTCTTAAATACAAAACACTATTATGCCTCCAAAATATCAACTTTTACACTAAATCATGGTAGTCTAATGTATTAAACATAACATACTAATACATACTTCCTTACATGACCATTCGGCCACCTAGCTTGCTAACACCAAACATGCCCAAATTCTTCATTTATACACATATATAAGATCAATTCACATCAAATTATCATTAAACCATGTCACATGTACTCAATAATTAATTCATAAATGGAAGGGATTATCACATGGCCATTCGGCCAACATTGCAAATATACTATCTTATTCAATTTCAATAATTCACACACCACACATATCCTTTTTATAGTATACATGCTGATTAAAAGGTCGTTTACTTAATTAACTCATTAAATTCATTAATTACTAATTAACATACACATTTAATATTATGAAAAAAAGCATTATTATATATTCATGATATAAGTCGATTTCACATACCAAAATGATCGCAATGCAACCCTGAGGATCGCTCACACCTTCGTTTTTCCTTTATCACGTGTTTGGTCTATTTTCTCAACTGTACATTATAGATTCTATTTTAGCAAGTCATAATAAATCATATGATACTCGAAAAATTCAAAAGACTACATTTTTCGACTTTTGGGCACCTACTTAAAAAAAAGAAAAATATAAGTTTCTCAAAAATCTTACCTAATCGAAAAATAGTCACTATTTATCCAACTCAAAAACTTGGAAATTTCCTATATTTTTCTTTAAAAAACCTCATGATATTGTGTCTAGAGCTTTTGGAGACTTATTCTTTATGATCAAAAGTATGATTTAGGCTTGGAAATGAGAAATCAAAGGAAGAAAAAAAATGAAAATCTTCACCTTAGGGGCTACTGGCTTTTTTTGAAGAAAAAGGTGAAAATGTTTTTGGTCATTTGACCAAAAAGTCAACAATTCAAAGGTATTTATTGTATTTGGAAAATTAATTTTTAATACGTTCAAAAATTCTTTTCTCCCCCATTTAAACTTTTTTCTCTTATTCCACTTCTCAAAATTAGTTTAATGATGTCGCTACATGCTCTAAAAATTAGGCCTTAAAAATCAAAAGAAACCGAATTAAAATGTCAATTTTATGCATCTCAAAATTCAAATAAATTACTTTTCAACCTCTAAAAATTTTGATTCTAGCGCCTTTAGACTCAATGAAATTTTTGAGTATCAGGTTGTATAAGTTCCAGAATTTTTTGAGCAACTTTAAAATTATTTGCGGTTCAGCTTTGCCTTAATCACTATTCACAAGACATTACCGTAAAAACTTTTTTAGCATTTTTAACCAATCAAATGAGCTCTGATTGATTTTAAATTTTGCCCAAAATTATTTTATGACTAATACTTTCATTCAGTAACTTCAGTACACCTGAGTTTCGGGAGCACTATACATCCTAGGAAAATACTATTCATAAAATTCGAGATTTTTGGGGCATTACAGCAGTTTATGATGGTGAGGAAAAAAATGATAGAAACTAAGAGTTAGAGAGAGAAAACAAGAGAGAGGGGGAACGTTTGAAGAAGATTAGGCAAAATATGTTGGGTTTTTATGGGTTTATTTTATTTTTTGATTTTCCAAAAAGTTGTTAAGAATTTTGCTATTGCACTCACTTTTCACGTAATTTTCCCGGTGCGTGTGCAATACTTCCATTATTGCCATTAGTGAAGGGCTTATCAACATAATGCAATCAAAATTTAAAAAATTGGAGTTGAAAAAAATTATTATAGCTCAATAGCTTTGAAATGTTGTTTTTCTTTTTCTAATAAAATTAGTCTGGCATGCACATGCATTGCAATGTGATAAATTATATTTTATCAAAAAAGCAATATTGCAATATGGTTGGGAAAAAGCTTTTCTTTTCTTATGTTTATAGTAAATGCTATAAATCTATAATAACTTATTTAAAAAAAACTATGTAGCATATACTAATTAAAGGAAACATATAGAAAGTAGAGATAACTCATATTACATATATTAACTCTTTATTATAATTACTTTTTAAGAATGATAAGTAGAAATGATATAATTGATTGAGAGATAAAAATGAAGCAATGGGAGGGAGAACACCATCCCTTTCATGAAGATAAGTGGCAACTCTAGCTAGTTCATATGCCATCACATTTACATGCTTTCTAACCCAAATAAGGGAAACATTTTATATTTGTTTTAACAAAGTTTTACAATCCTTAATAATGTTGCCATGAATTGATAAGTCTTCTTCAGTAGAGGAGACTACATAAATCACTTGTTGTGTATCTATCTCAAAAGTGCTAGGACCATTAAATTAAGGAAGGACTAAAAATTAAAATGAGATGAGAATGCTGCTAACAAGCTTGCATTCGAATTCTTCATAACCGTACCAAAACCCGCACCTTAATTGTTATGAAAAATAGTAACATCAATATTGCATTTTTGGCTTCTAATAAAAGTCTTTCACAAACTATTGGTTAAAAGAGAATTATTAGGCAACATAATAGAGTGGAAACATGAAGCTTTTTCCAGACAGCTAAAAAATTATGAGCAAAACATAATGTGGCCTAATCACTAATCACTTTTCCATGCCACAAAAAAGGATTACGCTCTACCAAATGCACCATAAGCAATAAGAAATCTCAGCAACCCTGTTCTTATGAAAGGATTGAAATATACACTTAAACCATGATAATAAATTACTATCATTGGGAAATTGAAAATCAAGGCCCATTTTGTTCCAAAAAACTTAAGCTTTCTAACAGAGGAAAAACATGTAAATAACTTATTCAAAATTCCCACATCAGTTACACAAACTATCTTAAGAAATACCTTTTGACTAAAGCCTAGAATTTAAAGGCAAAATATTATAAGTCAGGTGCCAAATAAAGTTTTTAACTTTTATTGGTACTAGACTTTGCCAAATCTTCTTCCATACATTGAAACGTTCTTTATAATGAGCTAAATTAACACCCTAAAGGTGTTGGTAGGCAAATTTTAATAGTTTAACAACCATTCTTGGCAAAATGCCAAATCTACATATCTCTTTCTTATTGCAAACTCAAGGATATTTTAAAAATAAAATTAGCCTATTCATTAATAAATAAACCTCACACCAAATCAGAATTCCAACTCCTCCCATCTTTATTTAACATGTTAGCAACAACATCAACCATAAAGAAGCTATTTGTATTAGTAATCTATGGATTGGACCATACCTGATCAAATTACCATTACCTATAATCCACTTTAAACCACTAATTATCAAATCTTTAGGAACATATAAGCTTTACCAAGTGAGCATAGGGTTAGAGCCAAATCTAGTAGTTAAAAAAATACCTTTTATGGTAATATCTTGCTTTAAGAACAAAAGCTACAAGAGAGCTAGGGTCTGTTGAGAGACACTAACATTATTTTATAAAGCATTGTTAATTAAAATGGTGTAGGTTTTGGAATTCCATGCCTTATTTTTCCTTGCTATGAAATAAGTTATCCTAAGACATCTAATGAAGTTTATCCCTTCCATCTGGTTTTTTGCCCCACCATGTAACACCCTAGGCAAAACCCATATTGGTAAAACACAGGAGAGATCTTTGGGTATAAAAAATATTTTCAAATCCCACATCGAATAAAAATGTGGGAAAAATAAGCTTTATAAGCTTAGGACTAAACTACTAATAATAACTTGGGTTAACCATTTTAGGCCATGTGGTTAGGCCATTTGCAAGTTATGCTAGATAATTGGGTTAGGATTATTACAATTGAAGTCATCTTTAGGTATAAAGAATATTCCTGAATCCCACATCGGATAAAAATGTGAGAAGAGGGAGCTTTATAACTCTAGAACCCAACTACTAGTAATAACTTGGGTTAACTATTTTAGTTCATGTGGTTTAGGCCATTTGTAAGTTATTCTGGATAGTTGGGTCTAGGTCATTGTAATTGGTATCAAAGCCACTCTACGTGCAACCTTGAGTGATGGTGGCACAAACCTCAACAAGGATGTCGAGTCCCTTATAAAAGGTGTATTGTAACATCCTAGGCAAATCCCATATAGGTAAAATGCAGGAGAGATTATGGGTATAGAGAAGTGTTCCCAAATCCCACATTGGATAAAAATGTAAAAAGATGAAAGTTTATAATGCTAAAACTCAATTAATAGCAATAACTTAGGTTGACTATTTTAAGCCACGTGGTTAGGTCATTTACAAGTTATTATGGACAACTGAGTCTGGGTCATTACACACCAAAAGTTATTCATCATACATTAGAATTCCTCATAGAGTAAAAATGGAATACAGAACACCCCTAAGCAAAAGTAAGAAAGACTTGAGCAATAGATTTTATGAGGGTCTCCTTGCCTATTTTTGATAATAATTCACTCTCTCACCCTTTAAGTTTTAAACATAATTTCTCCTTTATGAACACAAATATGGTTTTTTTTTTTTGCAGCTTATAAGAGAAGGTAGGCTGAGGTACCTCTTATGGTCAATGTTTGCATGAACCCCAATTATAGATGTTATATGATCCTTTAATTCAGGAGCAACATTCAAACTATAATAAGTATGATATTTATTTAAATTAATTGCTTGACTAGAAGCTTGTTCATAAATAAAAATAATATTAAAAAAGCTTTAAAGAAGAATAAAGAGTCATCTGTAAATAGTAGATGAGAAATGGTAGGACCATCCTTCATTAATTGACAACCATAATAGCTCTTAAAGCTTTAACATGTTTAAATAAAGCAAAAAAAAATCTCTGCATATAAAATAAATAGATAAGGAGAAAGGGGATCTCTTTAATGAAGACCCCAACTCAGCATAATTGGGATAATTTCTTTACCATTTAGAGTAATAGTATAATAGACAAAGGAGACACAAAGCATTATCAAGTTCACCCATTTTCTATGAAAATGCAGTATGACACCCCTTTTATCGATATCCGAAGATGCCAACAAAAGGAATGTCACATTATGTGCCTAAGGCACTAGAAACACTCTTGTACACATATCACCTATATAATATTCATGCATACATATACATGCAACATTCACATCCATTCCATGTATGTAAAACCAATATGAAACCTTTAAAGGCATCTACTATATAAAAATAATTGTGTATGAAAACTTAGTCTTGGGCTATCAACTTGGCCAAAGCCTTATTACATTATCAAAACATCCATATTAACATAAAAAAACAATAGTTTGTACGAATCCATGAACAAATGAATGGATGTTTATTGAAAACTATGATGTATGATCAAAATAGATTGTTATGAACTCCACTTACTCATACTTCTCTATTGAACCAAGGACTTCAACTTACACATAGAAACCAACGCGTTAAGGAAAACTTGCTTAGTGGTACATAAACCAACCATGGTTACCACTAAACATACAAGGATCATATACAAAAGAATATATCCATAATTACACATCATATAATCTCATATTCATGTCACATCTCAAAAAAACATAGTCATTTGCATAATCATGCATGAACTTATCTCACTTACCTTGGTAGTTGCCAAATTCACTCATATCATTTATGTCATATATGTCATCATATTCTAATTTCATGTCATTATCACATGCTTAATGCTAATTATCATGTAATAGTCAAATTTAATTCATTTATTAGCCTAATGTAACCTAGACCCTATAAATTGGATATCAGGTTTGTACAGTGATTGGTGGACTTATGTAGTTGTACCTGTAAACCCATATATACACGGTGATTAATGATCTTACGTGTCCATGCCCATTATATTGTTGTACAGTGTCCTCCACATAGACTCGATAGTTGTACCTATAACATACATATATGTACAATAATTATTGATCTTACATGGTTGTACCCATACATATACAATTGTGCAGTGATCGATGAACTTATATGGCTGCACTCGCCATATAAGGGTTGCCAATCAAGGTTATATATCAATAGGAAGTGTAGTACTTCTAAGACCCTAGTAGGCATGCCAACTTATTTAAATGCTATACAAAGTCTAAGCACATATAGGCATATTATCCATTTAATATCATTTTACATGCCAATTATCCATTGAAGCTTGACACATATAGATTATATACACACATATCACAATGGTTACATATACTCATACTTATACAATTCACTTTCACTTTCACTTATAGAACATATTTATGGCATATGTTGCTTATAACCAATTCATACTCAACGGTATGTCACAATGATCTCATATGTAGATTACACATATGCCTATAGCATACCAAAGATCATACAACGATTAAAAGCTCATATCTCAATGCATATACATCATAAGCATAACATATATGTAACACTCTTATACCCAACTGTTAACTCGACTTAGATCCGGGATGTTACATATCCATTTCAATTATTTTATCTACTTGATTCATTGGTGTACCTTATTGATCCACTTAGTACAACTATTCTATTAAAATATTTATGTGTATCTATTGAAACCTCACATCATATGAGATATACATACATACAATAGATGCATAGTAAAACATCAATATTATTAAAATTAGTATTTAATAATTAATTATTAAACTGCTGTCTGCAAATTTAACCTAAAATTAAAACAATCTAAAGCTATTGTCCATTTATCCTTATCGATAATATATTCAGTAACTCTGATGCACTAAATATACACACTTAATTCAAATAACACTTATTCAAATCAAATACAGGTACACTTTTGGCATGCAAATGATGCTCGAAGTGAACTCTCATTACTTGTGCTTTTAATCCTTTTACTTCAGCTAATACTGGGACTTGCCCAACTATGTCTACTGCCTTAACTTGTTACCTACACATTGACACGAAAGCTAATGCACCGAGCATAATCGCTCAATGGTGTATTCTAATAGTATGAAACTTGTATTCCTTATGTCCATGAATGATACATCCTTGATTTTTGTGTTAGTCTGTATCTATTCCTCCATCTTCCTTATGTCTTTCTATAAGTATGTATAATAATCAATCAAAGGGTCAACATAATTCTTATATAAGTTCCCTTTTCTTTATTCTCACCTTATCATGAATAATCATTAGATATATGGTAGATTTAGTTTAACTTTTACTATATTCCTTTACCCTTTTATTATGTGTAATGTTTATGAGTATTCATATTTTAAGTCTTTTACTTTGTCTTAAAATACAATTTTGATCTTTATTACTTCTCATGCTACATTTAAAATTGGATAACATATGATACTTAATATACTTTCCATGCAGTATAGTTTCTATGAATACTTCCTCAATATATATACATGTGAATGTTTAAAACCTTCCTTTACTTTTACCTGAAACTTCTATCTTTCTTTCCTTATTTCCCCTTATATTGACTAAATTTCTCTTAGACTTATTTATCCATACTCTTTTAGTGCTTCGATATTTAATTATTATATTCCATCTTTAACTTGTATCCGATACGTCCATGTCACCTATGCCATTTATAAACACATAGCATTCATAGTACTTTATAACTATAATATTAGTCATGTCGTTTATCCTTTATAAATCATTTTAGTATTTTTCTTTTTTATCACATCCAATTTAAATACTATAAAATCATTTCTTGTATATTAATAATTTTTAACCTCATTATTTCTTTACTCAACCTATATTTGATAGACAGACTCTCAACATTGGATATTGGGATCTAACTCATATAGTGGCCCATATTATGGACTTTGGCGCCTGTACTCACCATATCCATTTGATAGTAGGGATCAGTTCTCAAAAACCTCCTAATACTGGAATGGCAAGGATCAGTCTTAATGGACCTCTCAATAGATGGGATAGCAAGGATTAGTCCTAATGGACCTTCTAATATCCCAAAAAAAAAGGATAACAGGGATTAGCTCTGATGGACCTCCTAATATCGCAACATGAATAGATAGTAAGGATAAGCTCTAATGGACCTCCAAATATCCAAAGCTATATAAATGGCAGCGATAAGTCCTGGTGGACCTCCCAATATCCAGAAGTATGCAAGGCTTATATTAGAATCTCGACGGCTGCACTTGTCATACAACAGGCAATGATCCTTATGAACCAAAGCCACTAGCAGTTGCTAACTCTTTAGTTAACCGATCAACCTACCCAATAGGTTATCTAATGCATATGGGCTTTTTTCTTAATCATTCCATTTCATTTTTTATGATTATTCATTCGGTTAAATAAACCTTATACATTGTTTATTCCACTTCACATTCCTGTATTATAGATATATAAATATATAACATGAACTCTTAAAAACAGTATCGCATTTCACATTGTATTCGAAATCATGGTATATTAAGTCTCATTTTTATTATTATAGCATGCCTATAAGTATTTGTCATGGTTACCTTTGTATACTTAAATTCATATTATACCCACCTTATTCATGCAATGCTCACATTATGTTTCATTATTTACCTTTCATAAGTTAGGGTTTTCCTTCATTAACTTTTAAACCTTAGGTTATTAACTTTTGTCGAATTACGCTTAGCACTTTCAATATAATTTCTTAATATGTTGTTGCTATCCTTAATTCCTTAATCATTCATTCTATTATAATTATCCTCTTTTGCCCTTAATATTTTTAATAAATTAATAGATGAATAATTTGATAAATGTTTTTTTTTCTCTATAGCCTTTAATTATCTAAGATGTAATAAATATTCCTAAGTGATACTATCTTTAGTAAGAATTAGAATTGGCAATAATTATATATGCGTACACATATTTTGCCTTATTAAACCCTTTATTTTCTTTCTCTAATTGAAATTAATTTCATTTAATTTTATGCTGAAAACTTTCAATATACTTTCTCTCGATTTTAATTTCCAACTAGGATTTATTCTAATTATTTCATTTACCCTTTCTTAGATATTATGATTATATTTTAACATTCTCATCTATCAAATTACACATGTATAACATATTCTTCCTTATTCCATATAATTTGTTTCTTTTATTTATATACATTCGTAGATTTATACCTATATTTATTTGTACTCATTTCTTATATTGTATGTAGCATGAGTTCATTTAGTTACAATGTTAGTTGTATATACTTCTATGATTTATTTAAATTTGTATTAATTAATTTATCATCATATGCTTAGGCATACACCACATGTAATCATCTATTTCATACTATTAATTTTCCCATGTTAAAACATCTAATTATTACATTTATAATTTTACCTTTCTTATAACTTAACTATCATTCACATATTTACTTTCATAATGCCAATCTTCAAAAAAAAAAAATCCTATCCTATTTTACTCCTTAATATAGCTTAGTAATTTCCTAAGTATTTATTGATTTACACTAACTTCATTTAATTTACTTTGATTAATTATCATATAATTGTTATATGTTTTCATTTGCAATAATATTCAATGTACCTAGCTTCTTAATCCATTATTTTACTTTGATTTGCTCCACAATTGCTTTCAATAACTTGTACACCTGCCATGCATAGTTTTGACCTAAGTCATCCTCCAACATATAAAAATTTATTTTCCTAATTCAAGCATTTAATTATATCCACTATTGTTTATAAGGCTACCTAATTCCTTTATTTCATTTATCTAACATTAAACCACTATTTTCCTTTTCTTAACAATTTTGGCCTCACTCAATTTCATAGGTTCAAGTTTCATTTTTAAGAGTTTAAGTCATAGAAATTATACAACACAATCCTAATTTCATCATTAAACTACCAATTTAACAAAATTCATAATTTCAACACAATATTACTTCTTAATAAAGTCAAAACCATTGAATACGCATACCTCATGTGCTTAAGTCCACTAATT
>CANXYI011395523.1:0-15599 GCA_948208565.1 Hura crepitans | reverse complement strand
ACAAATGGATAGATATGACGCAAAGCTTTCACACGCCTTTTAGGGAGTTAACTATCATGCATTTTAATTAGGCATTTATCATTGGAGTGTCGTGTATTGGTCACACAATTGTATTTGATGCAAGCTATCAGTTCCCGACCCTTTGACTATAAGAAGTGCGGGAGGTATTGGGCTTCATGCCTCAAAACTACTCAAGCAACATTTATTGCATTGATTTGTATGAGCATTAAGCTGAAGCTTCACCTACTGCTCAGCTTGAAGGGGATCAATATGCTAGGTGCTTTATCCTGTACTTGTTGTGGACCATGTTATTTGTGAATATGAATAGTAATGTGAGTTAGACCTTTTTACCTATGTTAGAATAGGTGGACAGCATTAGGCCTTAGAATTGGTGCTGTTCTACCTTAAGTTGGATGTATAGGAGCTTGGACATGGTGATTCGTAAGAAGAAGAGCCATCAATTCATGCAAGGCTTCATTTTTAGTGTCTTGGTAAGTGTTATTCATCTTTATTTGTTATCTTTTGGTTATTTAGCTATCTTTTAAAAGTTGACCTTACTCTCATGCTAGTTTATGCATATGAGCTAGAATTGCTGCCCCACCTATGTAAGCTGGACATTCCTCACTAATATGCAGTGATGGACAAGTGGTCAAGCCCACTTTAAGAGCTTAGAATACTTCTTCACTAGTGCACCATCATCAATACTCGAGTACATGAGCTTAGACCGATTTGAGTATTCCTGTAAGGATATTAACACTGCAGTTATCTTTGAATTTAAGAATTAGTGATGTCATACTTACTTAGTTTCCTTTTTAGGTTGAATTGGACTAGTGGGTGTTCCTTAGCGAAGAGATGGCTAGCTTCATTCGCTTTGTGTGAGAATTGTCCTCTTAGAGGTTGCCATTGACTACTCTAAAGATATACTCCTAGTTTCTAGTATAAAAGGTCCTAAATTGGCACATGGGTCTCAACACATGCAATATTCCACAAGATCCTCCTAACACGATGTTGTTTGGGAGGTACATTGATGATATGGAGTTTGAGAAAGGCATGACTATAGGTATACCTAAGGATACATTAGTTGATAATGAAGGTGGAAATTATTCCCTTTAGGCTATAGTGCATTTACTACCTCGTGTACCCTACACTCATAGTCCTTCTCCTCATGTAAATCACTAAATCTCCTATTCATTTAAATCCAACTTCTATCTATGTGTCGTATTATAGCCTGCTACCACCACCTCTGAAGCTAAGCCTTTTTTGGCTAGAAAGAGGGTAAGGATAGTTCCTAGTTTTTAGGGTCCTTGATTTTCACCTCCTCTGACCCATACTACTATGAGTGGAGTATTTAATCCATCTATTAGTCAGTCATTGTTGCTTGATAAAGTTATGGGCACCTTGATCGATGTACTAGAGATGAGCTGCATATGGTATGGCATGGATGAAGAGTTATCCTCTACTCATCTTCACATGAAGATAATTGGCTAGTTCCCTTCGAGCTAGAAACCACCGTGCTAGTATGGTACCTTTTGAATTTTATTGATCACTATGTTGATTTAAATTTGTGTGACACTTTTTGTCTTAATTTAGACAACTAAGGAGGGCTCCTATAGAGGGAACTACTTATGTGGTGGAGGCCTTCAAGCAAGCTATAGTCGACTAGACTTAGGTTCTTGCTATAAGTATTTCTCTATACAATGGTTAATTTATGCAAATGCATATGTATGCATGACATGAAAAGTGCACTAAACCTTCATTCTTCTGTAGGGTGAATTAGCGAAGAGGGTTGTTACTCTTTATAAAACTTAAAAGAAGTTGAGAACCTTGAAGATTTTTGAGAAGTTAATACTTTCTTCTGATGATGAGGACATTGAAGATAAGGATAAGAATAAAGGATGAAGTAGATAGCAGCTTTACCATTTTTATGAATAGGCCTTGTATTATGTATATATGAGCATTATTATAATCTTTTATTTTAAATGCAATCTTACATCCTTGTATACAAGTATATGATGACTGATGACAAAAAATGCTGCTATAAATTAACAACATACACCACCTCTATATAAGGACTTATGTTATAGATTGGTGACATTAGGCCATAAATGATGACAAACTAAAATGTAACCAACAAGATTGTAACCTAGCTAAGTAGGACTATATCTAGCAGAGTTAGGACTATAACCTGGAGAGGTAAGATGGTTCTCAATAGAGGTAGGACCATTCCCCTATTATTATAAGTATTGTCTTACTAGAGGTTTAGTGACCTCAAATGAGTGACATTTTTTAGCAAGCATTGCTTAAAAGACTTGGCACTTTCATAATGATTGAGAATAGCTCATTTGGTAAGTCTTGGTCTATGCAGACATAATGTATAATGGTCTATATGGATGTTGACGCTACATGATTCTTGGTGGTAATAGACATTGCTACAGACATATCTCAACTAGTTCATACGAACCTTGATGTCTACTTCAAACACTTTGAAGTTCATGAAGACATTATCGCTTGCCTTGGATTTCTTGTTCTGATAGAAATAAGAATGGTGATAGTTGGGGCCTATAAGTACCTCTCTTTTCCTTTGTTCATGCCATACTTTGCTATGGCTCTCTTGTTTTAGTCAGCAGGTGTCTAAGACTTTAGAATTAAAAGCTTCTTGGACTTCGAGCATCCTTACTCCCTTTTTTGCTCTTAGATTCTTAAAAAAGGTGAGGATTGATCATAACTTCTTAAACATTACTATGCATTCTTAGGACCCTATCTTCCACGTGTTTGTCTTTATCACTAAGAGATTACCCTAACTCTAAAAGAATTCATTGCTATTTTGAACTATAAAATTACATCAAATGATCCCCTAGCTCTTTTATCTTTCGAGGAATATTATCCCATGGATATGATTCTTATTTTGGGTAATTTTCCTTCTATAGCTAACAAGGTGATTCCAAGTGTAAGGCCAATTTCTCTGCAAGCAATTTTGGACATTGCTCACAAATTTCCCCTCAACTTAGTGGAATGGTCTAGGTGTGTATTGCTTTGCATTGTTGGTAACTTGTTGGTACTCACCTTCAAAGATGAGCTTTGTGATTTTAAGGTCCTCCAAATTCTAATCAAAATATACCCCAGCCATAATCCTTTTGGTGTATTCTCGGCTAAAACTATCCAAGGATTGGATGCTTTAAAAAGAAGGGATATTGACTTTGTTTTAGGAAGCCTACTTCTTTTATAGGTATACATAGAGAGCTCGTGTGGGTTTTCCTTCTAGCTTTAATTTTCTTTTAACCCGAACTTTTGCTTAGCACACTAGTAAAGGTTTTCACACTAGCGGGGTTTGCATAACTTTTGCTTAGGTGGTCTTTTATGGATTTTCCAACCAAATGGCCTCTTTTTTTTACAGATTTTGTTACAAGAGAAATTAGGACTGGTTGTACCTCTTCTAGAAAAGCTTTGGGTTAAGTGTTCTTTGAATTACCATTGTGAAAGAAAACTTGAGAAGAAATTTAACATTTGTGATCAATGGATTGAATGGCTTAGTACATTTGTGATCAATGGATTGAATGGCTTAGTACATTTCTATCTTTTCATTTAAGCTATATTCTTTTGATTGGCTTAAGGCATGCTACATTTTACATTCCTTCTAGGATCCAATGTTAATTTCATCTATTACAAAGGGTCCCTTCTGAACTTTTGAGGTTTTAAGGTAGGCTTTTAACATGGCATTTCTTATGCTCTATTCTCAACTTATGGAGTCATCATGCTATACTGAGAGATGTGCTTAATCATACGACTAGCAACATAAGTTCATATGATAATTAAAGAGATTGGATTTTAGGTACATCTAAAGATAATGGGACATCAATACTAAAGAGATAATGTGAGGATACAACATCTATGTTTAAAAAGAAAATATGTGTTTAGACTTTTAGAGTTCAGTTATTTGGATGATCTTTCTCACTTAATGGTAGTTTACATACCAATGATCATGACCAAAGCATTTTTGCTATTAATCACATTTCAAACTAAGCTACTTAATCTTAGCAAATATATTAATTTCCCATTGATGATACTATTGTTATTAATCCACCATGGAAGGTTTTCTCAATTGGAAATTTTCTCTCAAATCCCTTAACTTTTGGATGAAGTGCCTAATAAGTTTTCACCTCATCAAGGTGTCCTAATTTTTTCCTAAGCCACCTTGTTCTAGTTTTTAACTTAGTAGAGTCTTTTTCTTTCAACATAAGTATTACTTTAGCTTGTCCATGTTGACAAGTTTTAAGAATTCATTACCTTCTAAATTTGAGATCTTGACACCCCTATGCTTGACTATCTTCTTGACCAAGTGTAGGCCTTTCTAATTAGGCTTAAACTTTCCTCTGTTATCTATTAATAAAGGCTTGGTTTGTTTTAATACCAAATTGCCTTCTTGTATGGGACTGGGCTTAACTTTCTTGTTGTAGGCTCTAGTAATTCTCTTATGATACAATTGCATGTGATAAAAGAACTTTAGGTCATTTTTCATAAAGCCAACTGGTCATATCTATTTCTATCTTATAGTAATTCTAGTATTTTTGATTCTAACATAACCCTGAGTGAAGGGACCTTAATTTCTATTAGTAGCACAACCTTTATTCTGTATATTAATGAATAGGGTGTGGCTTGCTTAGATGTCCTGACAATTGTTTTGTATCCCCACAGTGCATAGGATAACATGTCTGCCTAATCCTTATAGGTAATTGTCATCTTTTGCAAAATTCTCTTGACATTCTTATTGGCTACTTTAACTGCCCCATTAGCATAAGGTCGGTATAGGGAAGACCTGTGATGCTCTATCTTATATTTCTATAAGAGCTACTCAGTCTCACCCTGAAATTATACCCCATTATTTGTGATGACTTGCTATGGCAACCTGCACCTATAAATGATATTTCTTTCAATAAATTTTGTCATATGTCTTACCTCTAATTTATTGAAAGATTTAGCTTCAACCTATTTAGAGAAGTAAATGATTGCTACTATAATGTACTTATGCCTTCTTGTTATGGATGGCCTTATTTCTCTAATTATGTCGATACCACATATAGAGAATGGCTATAGGGATGACAAACTTGTCAAATTATTAGGTGGTAGGTGACTATAGTTCCCATAAATGTGACACTTGTGGCACCTTTTGACAAAGTCACAACAGTCGATTTCTATGGTTAGCCAATAATAACCTAATCTCATAATCTTTTTTGCCAAGTTTCTTCCATTCATGTGAGGACCACAAATGCCTTCATATACCTCTATGAGTATTTTTAGAGCTTTTGATTCATTTATACATTTGAGCTAAAGGCCATCTAGCTACCTTTTATACAATATTCCTTAGAAGGAAATGAACTAAGTTAATAACTTCTATAAGACCCTCTTATCTTTCTTAGTCACATGTTATGGGTACTATCTAATTTCCAAGTATACTAGGATGTCATGGTACCAAGGCAAATCAACATTGGTTTGTTTAGTAGCCGTGAAGACTATACATGTGTAAGTAGGGTATCTCAATTTGCTAAAGTACATAAGTATGGACAAGTCCTTCGTAGTGAGGTTTGATATCAACATCAAAGTGGCTAAGGCATCAGCAACTTGGTTTTGTTCTCTAGAGATGTGATGGAAAGTGTATTGATCGAACGCTTTAGATAGGTTTATGACTATCCTAATGTAGTTGCTTATGTTTTTGTCCTTGATCTCTCAATCACCTTTCACTTACTGCAACACTAGCATAGAATCCCATTATACATTAGTCACTTTTGCCCCCAACTAGAATAGAGTTTTGAGGCTGTAAATGCATGCTTCATACTTGACAACATTATTAGTTACATGAAACTCCAATTTTCTACCCAGGAATATATGCTTAACTTATAGATTGATGATTAGTACACTAGTGCCTATGTCTTTCTGGTTTACTACCCCATCCCCAAGTGTTCAATAGGAAATTCAAATTCCTCTTGTTTTTCCTCGATTGGGTGTTATGCTAGATATTCTACTATTGCCTAGCCCATGATCATCCTCTTTGTTATATAAGAGATGTCAAATTCTTGCAAAAGTAGAATCCATTAGCCCATTTTACCTACTAGAAAAGGTGTAGTTTACAAGTACCTGAGAAATTACTTTTAAACATATCTTCTCAACTTCTACATAATTCGGTTCATATAAGAGCAATTTCTTACATAAGTAGTAAACTGCATTTTCTACTCCAGACTTGTTTGCTTGCATAATGAGAGCTCCTATACAGGATTCCTTGACTGTAAGGTATAGGGTTAGGGACTTTCTAAGTTTTGGTGGTTTTAGGATGGGTGGTTTGGTTAAGTACAATTTCATAGTTTAAAAGGCTTTTTTGCAATCTTTGTTCCATTCCTTCAATTGTCCCTTCCGTAACAGGTTGAATATAGCCTCACAAACAAATGTGAGTTTGGCTATGAACCAGCTGATGTATTGTAGTTTACCTAGGAATCCTCTGGCTTCCTTTTTTTTATTATGGAGTAGGCATTTCCAAAATAGCTTTTACCTTATTTAAATCTCCTTTAATCTAATTTTTGCTAACCACAAATCCCAATAGTTTTCTTAATATGACTCCAAAGATATATTTCTTAAGGTTAAGCCTCATGTTGAATTGGTTTAACCTTTAGAAAAACTTTTCTAATGCTTTAAAGTGCTTTTCCCTTTTAATGGACTTCACCATCATATCATCCATATAGACTTCAACTTCCTTGTGCGTAATGTCATGAAATAGCTTGGTGGCCATCCGTTGGTAGGTTGCATCCACATTCTTTAGTCTAAAAGGCATTACCTTGTAATAGTACATTCCCTATTTAGTAATAAATGCCATTTTACATTTGTCTATCACTTCTATTAAGATCCGATTATAGCTTGGAAAAGTTATCTACAAAGGAATTTATGGTTGCACTATCCACCAGTATGTCAATATAAGGTAAAGGAAAGTCCTCCTTAGGGCATTCTTCATTTAGGTCTTGATAATCTATGCACATTCTAACTCTTTCATCTTTCTTAGGTACCAAAATAATGTTGGCTAACCAAATAGGGAAGACAATCTCCTCAATTAATTTGGCCTAGAGTAGCTTGACAACTTCCTCTTTTACCTTTTCTGCCCATTTGGGTCTCATCCTTTTTAGCTTTTGGTAGAGTAAAGTGATGTGATTGTAAGTCAAAATGGCATGTTTAACTACCTTACAGTTGATACCTAGCATGTCTTTATAGTTTTAGGCAAAGATTCTTCCATACCTTTTTAGTAATCTCTCAAATTTTTCTCTTTCATCGGCAGTAGTATCATGGATAATTAATATATTTTTAGGTTTTTCATTTGTGTCAAGATCATATGGATTAGTTTTAATCTAGTTAATATCAAAGATGCTCATGTAATAATCTTTTGGATGCATGCTACCATTAGGAAAAACATCAAACAAGTAAGCAAACTCATTGTTCATCTTATTAGAAAGAAAATCATTCGCCTCAAATAGGTCATAGAGATACAATTCGTTAATAAATAATTTTGAATCTAAATTAGACATATTCTCAGAAGGGCTGGAGTAAACTTTTTCATTTGATGTCGGTGTAGGAAAAACCTCTTTTACCTACCCTAGGTGAGGTTGCCTGCTTCCCAGTTGACTACGGTTGCAAAAACCTAGAAGCCAAGTTTGTAACACCTATCCACTACTATAGGTTCTAGAGTCCCATCATACCTTGTTTTTTTTTACTTAACAAAGTAATCCCCCAAACCGTTTCCTTTCTTTAGTTTCCCTCCTTTGCTTGGATCTTATCCTAATCCTCTTATATCCTTTTGGGTGTAGAGCTGCAGTGGCTTAGTTATACCTTACAAATTCTTTCTTAAACCTATACTGGGGAAGAAATCCATCTTTTTCATCACTTTGGACATAGAGGGGTCCATATAGTCCTTATAGATCCTAACCATGTGAAACCTAGTGAAAGGCTAATTGGTGATAGCCAAAGTGGAAACTACATGATCAATTTCAGCCTTTATGGTAATGATGTTGCCTTCAAGTGGAAATTTAATCATTTGGTGCAAGGTGGAGGGGACTCATCTAATTTTATGGAACCATGGCTTCCTTAGTAGAATAGAGAATGTGGTAAGAATATCAATTATAGTAAACTTTACCTTATTAATAATAGGCCCTACCTAAACCTTAGTGGTGAAGGCACCTTCAGCTTCTCTCCTCCTGTCATCATATGCTTTGATAGTAGTACTTAAAGGCATTAGGTCTTCCTTCTTGATTCCCAAACTTAACAAGATCTTAGCTGGGTAGACATATAATATGGAGCTGTTATCAGTCATAGCATATTCAGTCTTTTTCCTATTCACCTCGGCCTTAATGTAAAGAGGCTGGTTATGTTTTCTTCCTTCCAGGGGCAAATCAGCATCTAAAAAAGTAATAAGGCCTATCTTGCCTATCTTCATCATACTAGCTCTTTAAAGGTAGTTCTGGTAAATACAACCACTTAACCTAATGCTTTAACTACCTTCTGCCTATGTCTTTTTAGGCTATTTAGGCACCTCTTCATTTTCACCTTTCTTAAGTTCAAGCTCTTTGTCGAGTAGGATCTGACCATTCTTGTCAACTCTCTCTACCACTTCTCCCTTAACCCTAAGTGGTTCTCTCTTCCCCTCTTTAAAATTCTCATCAAAAGATTCATCCAAGAAGTTTTTGCTCTCCCTAGGCTTAGTGTCACTTTTACTCTCCCAAAAGCTAGTTTGAAGGATGGACTTGCTCTCTCTTACCCCTTTACAAATTTCTTAATCAAATCCATAAATGGCTTTAAGCACATACTCTTTGGGTAGTCTAAACATGAGCAAGCAAGCATTTTGATGTTTGGGTAGTGGGTTTAAGGTAGCTTTAGGATCAAGTATTTGTTTGGAGTTTATTAAGTCTTGGATAGCTTTTCTAAGAAGTTTGTAGTTGTCGGTGAGGTGGCTAATTCCTCAGTGGTAGGCATAGTACTAATCATGCCTATAATTGTGTAGTACTGGTCTGTTGAGTGGTTGAGGTGGAAGTGGTTGCAACTTACCTTATTTGATGAGTTTTCTTAAGCACCATGTAAGAGACTTACCTAAATTGGAATATCTTCTACCATAAATAGCATGTACATCGGCTATCTTGGCAGTGCCCCCAATGTTACTACTTATGAAAGTGGGATTATGCATCCTCTTAAACCCTTTATTTTGGTAATTGGCCTCTAAATAAGTGGCAATGTCTTTTAGCTGTTCCTATATGGTGATACCCTTTGTGGTAAGCCCACTATTCATATAACTATTCGTGTTCCTAATAAACATTTTGATATGATCAATGTCCTCAAGTTTATTCCTCATCTTCAAGATATTATCCCTCCATCTTTGTAAGTAGTCAAAAAAGCTTTTTCATTCGGTCTTTGCTTTACTAATTCCAAGTCTTTTAGAGTTATCTTTATGCTAGCATTAATGGAATACTACTTACTAAATGCCTATGCTAGTTCATTCCAATCTTCCTTGACCCTCTTCTCTTGCTAATGATACCAATCTAAGGCTTGGCCTACGAGAGACATGTTGAACAAACTTTAAATTTGCTCTTCAGACAAGATGTATCAAGATTTGAAGGTGCATTATTAGTGGTTTAGCTTAAAGAGAGTTATTATATAGTATGTGACAAGATGTCTAACATATGAATAAGTAAAAGTCAAACATCAAGTGCCATCAAGATTGCTATAGCCTCTGGCAATACTTAAACAAAACTGGGATTGAATTACTATGGACTTTGTCATTAGTCTACCATTAACCAAAAAGAAGCATGACAAAATTTGGGTAATTATAGTTCGATTGACAAATTTAGTTCATTTTCTACTTTAAAGAATTGACTATTCTTTGGAAAAGTTAGTTGAGTTGTATATCGAGAGATAGTTAGATTATATGGTGTGCTTATATCCATAATATCTAATAAAGATCTGAGGTTTACCTCCAAGTTTTGTAAAATATTGAATGAAGCTCTAGATACAAGATTAAGTTTCAGCATAGCTTTTTATCCATAGATAGATGATCAATCTAAATAGATCATGCAAGTTCTGAAGAATATAGAGTTTGCTTATAACAACAATTATCAAGTGAGTATCAATATGGCACCGTATAAAGCTTTATTTGGTAAAAGATATTGCACTCTTTTGAGTTGTACTCAGCTAAGTGAAGATAAAGTTATGGGATTGGATTTTATTTGAGATGCTAAAAAAAAGGTTAACATTATCAAGCAAAATTTGAATATTCCCTCTGATCAAAAGAAGTATCATATAAACTTGAAGAGGAAAGATATAGAGTTTGAAGTGGGTGATAAGGTATTTTTGAAAGTATCTTATTGGAAGAAGGTTCTTTGTTTTTGCCAAAAAGGTAACCTTAGTCCTAAGCTTATTGACCCATATGATTCCATTAAACATATGGGACTAGTGGCTTATAGACTTCCTTTACCACCTAAGTTGGCAAAGATACATAATGTGTTCCATGTGTTTATGTTGAGGAGATACCAATATATAGCTTGATTTATCATATGGAAAAGAACCCACCAAGATTCGAGCAAGAGAAGTGAAAGAGTTAAGGAATAAGCAAATTCTTTTAGTCAAGGTGTTGTGAGAAAACCACAATATAGAAAGGCAACTTGGGAGCGTAAAGAAGTAATAAAGTAAAAGTGCCCCCAGTTATTTGTTTTACGTAATATCAAGGATGAAATTAATCAAAAGGGGAAGGTTGTAACACCCCAAGTTAGTTGGCACAATTTATTATGTTAATTACTTTAATAATGGCATAATTGGATTTTTTTTGCTAATTTAAAAGATCACAAGTGCATGATTTAAAAGATTAAAAGTTCATTTGTGCATTTTTAATAGCCTTTTTTGCGAATTTTTACTTTGTTGAATTATAGGCAATTAGATGAAGCCAAAGATGAAATCTAGCCATCCACTCAAGGCATATAAAAGGGGAAATAAATCATATTAGAGCAAAAAAAAAAAAATCAATTGGGAAAAATTCATATTTCATTTCTCTTTATTTCTCCTTAATTTTCTAATCTTAAGGGATTCTTCAAGAGCTTTGTAATTATCTTTCCATAATTCTAAAAGTAAGTAATTTTTGAATCTTAATCATGCATTATCTTCATCTTTAATCTATTTTTATTAGTGTTTGCTATTTTTGTTGTTTGGTTGTTGGATTTCTTGATTTAAAAGGAAAGAGCTGAATCTTCAAGGCACAATGCCAAGGGAAAAAGCTATTTTTGAGACCTAAGTTTGATTCTATATGATTTTTTAGGATTTTTGGCATGTTCATAAACTCAAACCATGATTATCTAGTTGTTTTTGGGTGATTTGTTCCATTAATTAATAAGTTTTTACATGATTCACTGAAAAATGTGTTCTACTATAATCTTTGGATTTTGATCCAAATCTATGTTTCTTTGATTATGTTTTAATGTGCTTCAATGAGTGAAATACCCTAGAATGTCTGTGTTCTAATTTTGGATTGATTTGATATGATTTGAAAAAGTTTTAAACTGAAATCTATAGAGTTCGTTTGAGAAAATGATGAATTTGTAAAACTCGAGAATTTTTATACTTAGTGAATGAATAGTAACCTAATGATTAAGGGTAGAAGGGTGAATAATTAATTAATTTAAGGGATTAAGAATGTTTGTTAAAGAAGACACTAAATAGAGATAAAGGTCAAAAAGGAATGATTATAGAAGAAAGAAAAATTATAAGATAGGAATTTGAAATAAATGTTATAAAGGATCAAATTAGAAAATGGAGAGGGATCTATTTACTAATTTTTAAGGCACTTGACTCAAATAAATTTTAGGGAGCTCTATTGAAGTTTGGCTTGGACCAAAAAAAAAAAAGAAAACAATTAAAAAAAAGGGGGAAATCAAGAGAGAAAGGAATAAAGAAAAGAAAAATAAAAGAGGAATATAATTCAGACTTGGCAACAGAAATAAAAGAAGAAAAGGGGAAAAACGAAGAGAATTAGGTAGAGAACAAGCAAGAACAAGTGACCTACTACTAGAAAGATGCAACCAATTGTGGTTGTTTGACTATCAACAGTGATGAAAGTGAAAAGACTACAGGAGCCATAGGGCTACTGGGAATTAGTAGCAGCACAACGGCAGGGGCTACTGATGCTACTATTTTTTTAGTAGATAGAGGCTGACTTAAGGGAGCATTTAGAAAGGGGATTTTATGAAATAGTTGCGATGAGAGTAAAAAGCTAAAATCTAGCAATAATTACATAATGGGATTGCTATCATGAGAATAAAGGGAACAAAAACTAAAATTTTAGCAAGGAAATTAAAAAGCGGAAGGAGAGCCAGCAACTACTATTATAGCAAAAGGCAACCTTATTGATTTGCATTAGGTAGTGCTACTACCAGTGCAAGGGAGCATAGTAGCTGTAGCTACTAGTTGCGAATAACAAGTGCTACAACAAATATGGTGATTGTATTAGCCATGACAAAAAGGCAAACAACAGGTGACATGATGCTGTGAGCAGAGTTAGCAGCTACTATGAATGAAATAGCAGAGATAGCATCTTCCTTGTTAAGGAATTGTGTTTTGATTCACATGTTCAAGTACGTACTTTGATTCATATAGCCTAAAATTTTTGAAATTTTATTTAAATTGGCCTTTGCATGAAAGGAACTTGATTGAATATTCTAAACCAGTGTGAAATTGCATTTGAGTTGATGATAGTAGGTTGAAAGGGATTTTCATATGAGTAAATTTATAAGTGTATGAGATGATCTCTATGATGTAAGAGAGGTTGTGAGGGTTATTTTTGATATAGTAAGCTTGGAACTGAGCTTTGCTTAATTAATTTTGACTATAGCGATTCTTTAATAGCATAAATAGTCAATAGATAAGGGATTTAAGTATAAGAGTGTGTATTTATAAGTCTTAAAAATAGAGTTAGGCTAGGGTTAATCAAGTGGAATGCTAGGAATTGTAGTTTGTGGATGAAGGACATAAAGGTTATAGTGGATAATTAGATTATAGATCTTCTACAGAAACAATAATAGATGTAGCAATTGCTTTCTTTTGATTATTAGCTAGAATAACAAGATTTAGCTAAACTAAAAGTTAGGCATGAGATGGGAAATATGGTGAGTGAAGAAGCTAGTTGAAGGAAGGTGGGAAACATTTAGAATTAATGCTATAATTTCAGCTATAGAAGATTAAGTCATATAACATAAGATTGAAAGTTAAGGAGTAATATTCTATTTAGTTCAATTTAAGTTTAACTTTAGGTAGGAATAAGTTATGTTTATTGCCATGGGAGTGAGTTTAGTATATGTATACAATAAATGTGCGAGTAAAGGGTAATGGGAGAAATGAATGGAATTATACTATGTGCTTATATGTTACTAGGAAAGGCTGAATTCAATAGGAGGATTTTGCAAGTATTAAGAGGCATAACTCTATCACTTTTAGTATTTCAAATCATTATTGTTATATATGATTTGAGCCATGAACTTTTGGATTTGTGGCTTTAAATTATGAGTAAGAGACTAATGTGAGTAGAATATGACTATAAGGCTGCTAAAAGAATCTGTAGAAATGTGCAAAAGAGATGTTCTGTTGCAATTGAAAGGATTTCTATTTCTTAGGTGATGTGTAAGGGTTACATTAATGATGTTCATGATGACTGGGTTATTTATGGGTGGAAAATAAAGAGACCCAACCATAATTTTGTATTGAAATGGGATGAATTCAATTATATTATCTACGATTAGTTAATCAAGACTATTGCTATCTGAAGAAAAATTACACATGAGCGAGCATTTTGGGTATAATTATGTTTAAAGCCAAAGTGATTATGGTAGTGCAATGAGATAATCAAGGGCTATATAGGATTAAACAACTTAGGTAGCAATAGTTCTTTGAGATAACAAGTAGCTTGGTCAAGTCTTAAGGAAAGTAACTAGAGATGATATATAGTTTACATAATTGATTAGTTAAATTATGGATGGAAGGTTATAACAAGGGTTAGGTGAGTTTAAATGAACATAAATAAATTAAGAAAAATGATTATTGTGTTAGGCTATAATAACTTAAAGACACTTTGAGTAAAGTAACCATGTTGGCAAATAGAGGGATAGAATGAAATCAATATGGACACTTAACTGTGTTATAAAATACTAGTTAAAGATACACGAAACTATAGGCTAGAGAACATTAGTAAAATTATAAAGGGGATAATTAACTATAACAACCCTTACCTGATCCTTGAGAAGACTAAATAAGAGATGCTACCTTCCTAAAGGTCACCCATCTTAATCCCAAAAATCTCGACTCTCGTGAATAGTACTTCTCGAGATAAATAGTGCTTCCTGAGACTCGAGTTACACTAAGTATACCAACAGGAAGTATTAATTACAAAAGAATTTTATGCAAAGTTTGCAGCCAATCTGAAGTTGTTTAAATGGTTAAAAAAGCTAATTAAGATTTTACGGTAGTATTCTATAAATAGTGCTGCAAGCGAAGCTGAACCGTAAAATAAATAAAAAGTTGCTCAAAATAATCTAAAAATATTATAACCTGATACTCCAATATTCCAAATAGTCCTATGGCTTTGGAATCGAAATTTTTTGAGTTCAAGAACTATTTTTACCTAATTTTCAAGAAATAAAATATGTTAATTTTTTAAGTTATTATTGGAATTTGGGCTTGAGATTTTGAGAGGATTTAGGGCTTGGATTTGTGGAATTTTTGGAATAGGAATAGAGGAAAACTAACTTTCCTATCAATTATAATAATTTTTCAAAGCAAAAAAAAATTATTTTTGTGGAAAGTATAAAAAGGAGAAATTACTCTCCTCCCTCACATACACAATACACCATCCACTCCTCCTTCTCTCTAAATTTTTGCCACCCCTCTCCCTCTCACTTTCTCTTGTGATTCTCTTTCCTCAGAGGGACCTACGGTATAAGGTTATACTCAAAACTACGAGTGTTCTAAGATGAGTTTGTGGACACCAAAATCATCTGGAATGGTTGAGTATTTCGAGAGGAAAACTAAGAAAAAAACTAATATGAATAGTAACTGTCTCTCTCTCAGGCTTTCCTTTTTTGCAAATTTTATTTTTCATGGGTTCCTAAGATGTTGTAAAGCATGTATCTAGGCTCGAAATATTTTTTTGACTTCTAGATTATTTTATATTATTTATTAAAGTTCATGAACTTTTGTATTCATAAGCGAGACAACAACCCGACCCTCCTGACGTAAGGAGAAAGCTTAAGTTGACTTTGGGGGTCTTGTACGACCTTTTTTGGTATGTGTAATCACTTTAATTTGGCTAAATTATTCAACTAATGCATTATGTGTTTTATGTCATATTTGTAATAAATGGCGTTAAATGCTTTAAAATTGAAATAAATGTTATAAATGTAATTTATGATTTAAGGCATGATATATAGATAAAATATGATGTTTTGGTGTGACCATGAGTGATAGAAATTATGAGAATGTCGATATTGAGTTCCTTAATGCATTATGCAAGTTAAAAACCAATTATGCTAAGTTGTGTGTCGTAT
>CANXYI011395489.1:0-21473 GCA_948208565.1 Hura crepitans | reverse complement strand
TTATGTGCACTTGAGCTCTCTTAAATTGTCTTGAAATTTAGGGAATCTTATGGCCTCTAATGCCTTCACAAATCAATTCACAACACAATTAGAGAATTTTTTTTATCACAATTGGGAAGAGAAAAGTTTTCATGACACCATGAAAATGGTGGAAGGAGAAAGAAGACGGCGTCGGGTACAAGTGAGGGAGAAAGGGAGGAAATGGGTGGGTGGTGAGGTGAGTTGCCAAGTAGGCATCTAAGTGTCACTAAGGCTCTTTTATAGTGGCTGAGGTAGTAATGGTGGTGCCACACACCACCCCAGCCTCTTAAAAAAGCTCATTTTGTGAAAAAACTTAGGGGAATGTTTAAAAATCACTCAGACCTCTAAAAATTATTCCATTTATTTTAAAAGTCCTTATTTGGTTACACTTAGAAACTCGTAAAATTTGGTGGCGAAATTCCATTGATAAGATAGTTAACCAATTACATCAATTTAAGAAAAATTATGAATGACCTCGGAATTAAAAAATTCCTTCACCAAAGGACTCAGGGGAATTTTGGACTGTCATGTTATGGCATTTTTAGGTCTTTTTGGGCATATCGCTGGTCATTCCTAACTTGAATCTATCTGAGCCTACGACCCACTAGATTATAGCCAAAAATAATTTATTAGTTCTACTACATCTTTAAGATAAGCCATTTTCATCATTTTCAAGTCCCTTAAAGTTTCATGATCAGTAGACCTTGCCTCAAGCCTCGTAAAGGTGACCCTACACTCCAGGCAGACTTTCGAGCCTCGAAGGTACTGTCACGGAGCCATGACTTACGGGTATTACAATCTTTCCCCTCTTATGAAATGTTGTCCTTGAAATTGGTTAGAGTAAATAAATGTGGATATTGACTCTTTATCTACCCCTTAGGTTACCAGGTAACTTCTTCTATGTTATGATGCTTCCACAAGACTTTTAACTAAAAGAATGGTTTTATTTCTCGAGTGCTTCACTTCTTAAGCTAGAATTTATATTGGTTCTTTATTATAACTCAGGTCTGGCTATACTTCAATTTCTATTGCTAGAATTATATGGGAAGGATTTGATTTGTACCTTCTAATCATTGAAACATTGAACACATCATGCTTCTATTGTAACCTAGAAGGTAAAGCTAGCCTGTATGCTAGTGGTCCTACTCTCTCTGTAATCTCATATGATCCAATGAATCTAGGACTCAACATCCCCTTTTTCCCAAATCTAAGTACTTTCTTCCACGGGGATACTTTCAAAAATACTTTCTGACCAATAGCTTATTCAATATCTCTCTGACTCAAGTCAGCATAGGACTTCTGCCTGTTAGTTGCAACTTTCAATCTTTCTCTAATAACTTTCACTTTTTCTTTTGCTTCTCTAATTAGAAAATCTCCGGAGATCTTGTTCTCTTCAACTTCACTCTAGCACAATAGAGTCCTACACCTTCTACCATACAATGCCTCATAAGGTGCCATGCCCAAACTAGCTTGATAGCTATTATTATATGCAAATTTAGCTAAGGACAAGTACTATCCTTGTTGCCCTTAAACTAAAGGACATAGCTACACAATATTTCCTCAAGTACTTGGATCACCCTTTTTCACTATTTATTTATTTGAGGGTGGAAAGTTATATTGTAAGTTAGATTGGTACCTAATGCCTAATGAAGTTTTTTCCAAAACCTAGAAGTAAAGTAAAGATCTCTATCTAAAATAATAGACACAGGTATGCCATAAAAGTCTAACAATCTCATAAATGTACATTATATCCAACCTTTCCAGTGAATAATCCATTCTAACTGGAATAAAGTGAGTTGTCTTAGTTAATTTATCAATAATTACCCATACAACATCACACTTATTCCTAGTCACAGACAATCCCATCACAAAGTCCATTGACACCTTTTTCGACTTCTATTCTGGTATTGCTATAGGATGTAGCAATCCAGAAAGAACCTAATGCTTAGCTTTTACCTATTATCATGTTAGATATCTAGCAATATATTTTGCCACATATCTTATCATACCTTACAACCAATACAGAGACTTTAAATCCTTTTACATCTTAGTACTACTAGAGTGCATAGTGTAAGGAGCTTTATGTGCCTCCTTCAGTATCTTTAATCCCAAGTTATATGTATTAGGTACACATAATCTACCCTGATAATATGACATCCATCTTAACTTAACTTAAATCGTATTGCCTTCCATATTTTAATCTTATGCACAATTTGTCTCAGCTGTTGAATGTTTACCTGAGCATCCTTTATCTATTGTCTAAAATCTAGTTTCATCTGAAGCTCAGCAAAAATAGCATATTCTCCTATATGTTACAACCTAGCATTCATAGCTTTTAAGGTTACCAAGAATTTTCTACTCAAAGCAACTGCTACCACATTAACTTTTCCGAGATGCTAATCTATCAAACAATCATAATCCTTAATTAGTTTTAATCATTTTCTTTATCTCAACTTTAACTCCCTCTGAGCAAGGAGGTATTTTAGACTCTTGTGATTTGTGTAAATGTAACACTTCTAACTATACAGATAATGCCTCCAAATTTTCAAGGTAAACACAATGGTAGTGAATTCAAAGTCATGAGTAGGGTAATTCCTCTTATGTCGTTTCAATTGTGTCAAAGTATAAGCTACCACTTTTCCTTTATGTATTAACACACATCTCAAACCATTAATTGAAGCATCACTACACACCATGAAATGCTTACCCTGTTAAGGCTGATTTAAGATATGAGCTTTTGTCAACATTCACTTAAACTTGTCAAAATTCTCTTAAAATATGGAATCCCACTCAAACTTCACATTCTTTTTGATCAATCTAGTGAAAGTGGCTACAATCATAGAAAATCCATTCACAAATCTTCTATAGTACCCAGCTAAAGCTAAAAAACCTCTTATCTCTATCAAATTCCTTTAAGGTTCCCATTCCAACACTGCTCTGACCTTCTTGGGGTCTATTCTAATACCTTCTACTGATACTATATGTCCTATGAAAGATACTTCATTCAACTAGAATTCACATTTACTTAATTTTGCATACAACTGCTTATCCCTCAAAGTTTGTAGCATAACCCTAAGATGTTGTTCAAGTTCTTCTCTAGTCTTAGAATACACTAAGATGTCATCAATGAATATAACTATAAACTTATCTTTGTAGGGTTAAAGCACTCTGTTCATTAAATCCATAAAAGCTGCTAGGGCATTAGTAAGCCAAAATGGCATCACTAAGAACTCATAATGCCTATATCGAGTCCTAAAAGTAGCTTTAGGAACATCAGCTTCCTTTATTTTTAATTGATGATACCCAGATATCAAATCAATCTTGGAAAACACACATGCACATCTCAACTGGAAAAAAAGATCATCTATCCTGGGTAAGGGATACTTCTTCTTCACCTTTAATTTGTTAACATGTCTATAATTAATACACAATTAAAGAGAGCCATCCTTCTTTTTCATAAATAGAATAGGGGCTCCGTAAGGTGATATACTAGGTGTCAAGTCTAGGAACTCTTGCCTTTTCTTATCCTTATAGGAATATGGAATATACTTCTTCCTAAACTCTATCAAGAAGAACTCCTGAGTGAGATCTATCACTGCCTTCCTCTTATTGGTAGTATCCTACCAATAGAATGCTTTTTCCTATAGGAGAGAAGTTGTGCACTTCAAACTATCTTCTTCTGAATGCTTTAGCAGTTTTAGAAATTTGAAGGTTCTTTCTAACCAATACTCTGCTCATGATACATCATCCTCCTTCATACCTAGACAATCCATTTGTCCCATCTTTTTAATCCTCTTTAATTGTGTCTTCTATAGAGGAGCTGGTACTTGAGCTAGTGTAGGAGGTGGTGTAGTAGTAGCAGAATTGTGTCTGAGCAGATCCACTATCTATTATAATAGCATCGACGATTCTCATTTCTATGGCTATGCTTGTTGTTGTGGCTGCTACATAACATCATTGGACTCTAGTATGCTTACATTGCTAGCTCCCCCCTATATAGTTGTAGGGGCATAACTAGCCACTTTCTCACCCTAATCTTTGAGTACATGTTCAACCATTGTGCTCTACTACAAAAATAATCAAAACCTATCAGCCTCGTAGAAGTGTAGGAGTTTAGGGAAAGCAACCCTAGACAATAGCACTCATGTAAGACACCTAGAAATATATAACCTATGCTCTGACACAACCCAATGTGACACCCCCTACCAAATTCTTGAAAAAACCTGACAAGCAATGCACTTTTCGCTAGGTCACCTATCCTAGAATTCCTCTAGCGGTAAACTCTTCAACACTTATGGATTATTTTATAACATTATTAGGTATTGCTTAGATTTCTAGTCTAATCCTTAAACATGTTCATATATGGTCTGACAAACTTAGAAAACCCATTTACGGATATTTTACAGGTTACAAAAAATTTGGCAACACAACAATTACCCGGGTGACATACCAAAATGTTTTTTCACCTATTAAAAAAGCACTTTTATAGACAATCATTCCATTCAAGCACCATCTAGACCCTTCTGGTCACCTAGTAAAAATCAGCATACATCAAACATATATCAGAATCACACACACATAGGGCCTCAAGCCCATAATTATCAAAAGCTTAAGCGCCCCAAACAAATAGAGAACCTATTTATATACATCACATTTATGTGTTATAGATACAGATAGAATAGCTTTTGAGTATGTTAACCTATACTTATAGTTTATTACATGAGTGCTATCTATAAAGACAAAAAGGAGAAACTCTAAGTATCTTTCAAGGACTACATTGCTACATAGCATGATCTCCAAGGCGAGACTGCTTATCTTTACAACCTATGCACCAAAACACTGGTATGGTAAGTATGAAACTCAATGGTGAACTAAAAGCATTCAAAATGTGTATATACATTTGCATAAATGCTATTGTAATATAACAGTCATAATGCAGTGTCTGGGTGATATACAAGATAAATCATGTTATTTAGGTGATATGCCATTTTTAAACAATAATTACCAAAATGCCACTATGATAATTTTAATTAAATTATTCATGTAATAACTTGCCATTATTTAATGTCTAGATATTACTTCCATTTAATTAATAGCCTGACTAGATAGACTACACTTAAGACACATAACTATGAAGGAACTTAAAGTTGTGCAGTGGCCTGCATTTTGGACCCCGACCACTACATCGACCTTGTCTAATAATAGGGATTAGCTCACTTGAACCTCTTAATGCTAGACAAGAGATAGCAAGGATTAGCCTATAGACCTCCCAATTTCTCAAGCAAGTCAACATCTTAATCATGTTATGGATAGTAAGAATTAGTCTATAGACCTCCTAATACCTAGAAATCATAACCAACCACAGTGGATAGCAAGGATTAGTTTGTAGAACTTCCAATATTTAAATAATCATCAATATCATCCACTTCTAAATGATAGCATGGATCAGTTTCTAGGCGTCTAAATATATAGAAAATCACAAAAACCATCTAGTAGTTGCTAATTCATAAGTTGACCAGTTAATCCATCCAATTGCTGCCTAACTAATAGGCTATCTGACCTTGTTTTAAGCTTATTTATTTACTGATCATAATATTATAATATTTAAAGATGAAAAATAGATAATTATGAATTTTATTTAACAGTCAAAATTTGACCTGGGTAGTTATAGGTCCTTTTTCGTTATACCGAATATTTACGGGTCAATTTTTAGAAGTGTTTTAAGTCATTCTCATAGGCATAACTAATGTTATATTAAGACTAGTCTAGTCTATTATTTTAGTTCAATTATATTCATGCTAAAGGTTCATTTAAATATAGGTCCCTAAATTAATTTTTTAGGACAATTATACGTCATTTTTCATTTTTTTAACGGCCATTTTAAGTCCAATTTATGTCATTTTCATATCATTTTTAGTGCCATTTTCACTCATATCCATGCTCTTTCATAAGCCTAAAGCTAAGCTCAAATATATATCCCAAATAGACTTCAAAGAGGCTTCCATTCCACTTCACATAAACATTACAAATTGTCTCAAATACAAAGTGCCATTTTCACGCCAAAGCTAGTCCATTTTACGATCACTTTTACCAAGCTATTATAACCCAATTTCAAGTTCATTTGACAACCATTTCCTAACCTTAAAAGGTATCCCATATTATATACATTTCATGCCTCATTACTCATGCATATTCACCTAATTCATGCCACATGAATATTACACAATCATGTAAAATATGTGATGCCAACCGCACACATACACATGCCATGCCATACCTCATTTTTCATGCCATTCTTCTCTTGTATACCTCTCGTCCAATACCTCTAAATGGCTATGTACATGCTTATCCCAACTTTCAAGCTCACATACACATATATTCACATCATTTAAACATACTTATACACATAATGCCATTGTGATGCTACCTATGCCATTATATTCCTCATATATGCCTCGACCACACCGAACAGACACACACACAAGCTTTATTAATCAAGTTTATCATCTACCCCTAAAATGCCATCACTAACAAACAAAATTCCATATAATATGCTAAGTATACATGCCATACACCTAACTTACACACCAAGTTACATTTTGACCTAATGAAGCCTCACATCAATACTCATAATTCTTAACATATACACTTATAATACATGTATTTTATATGTTTAATACCTTAGAAGTCATGCCAAAATCCCCATAACAAGCCATATACACATCACATACAACATACATACTGCTCGATGAAATGGGAAACTCATTCTTCCATTCACTCTTTTCATTTAATAACAATTCTAATCACTCATTCCATATACAATTAACACAAAATCATGCCTAATTCATCATTACATACACTTTGACCTTAAAATCCATCATTTTCATACAAGGTTCTCACACCTATTTCATATGAAATCCTATAAACATGCCTTTAATGCCATAAATTCACTTACCTCCTTAACAAAGGAGACTAATTCTTCACTTCAAGCTTACTAAAAGCCTAATTCCACCTCACTTGGCTTTAGCTTCAATACACGCCATTCCACCCTCAAAAATCCCTAAAAAATCCTACAAGTCCCCAAATCAAATTCTAAGATTATAAGTATTCGTAGAATCATAAAATCCTCTAGGAAATAAATTAAAAGGAAGGAAACACTTACACATCAAAAGTTAGTTTCCAATACCCTTTTTATATGCATTTAAGCTCTCTTAAATTTTCTTGAAATTTAAGGACTACTACGGCCTCTAATGCCTTCACAAAATCAATTCAAAACATAACTAAAGGATTTTTGGTTGTAATTAGGAAGAGAAAAAGCTTTTAAGAATTCATAAAAAGGTGGTAGGAGAAGGAAAATGGCATTAAGTACAAGTGAGGGAGAAAGGAAGGAAATGGGTGAACGGTGGGGTGAGTTGCCAAGTGGGTATCTAGGTGTCACCAAAGCCCTTATATAGTGGCTAAGGTTGTATTGGTGGCACCACATGCAACCTGAGCCCCCGAAAAAGCTTAATTTCAGTAGAATATTCCAAGGAATTTTTAAAAATCACTTGAACCTCTAAAAATTGTCACATTTATTTTAAAAATCCTCATTTGGTCCCACTTAGAGGCTCATTTAATTTCACAGGCAAATTCCCTCAATAGGATAGTTAACCAACTACCTTAATTTACATGTAAATCATAAAATTTAAGAGAAATTGCAAATGACCTCAGAATTAAAAAATTCCTTCACCAATAGGCTTAGATAAATTTTAACCTTCAGGGTATGGTATTTTTAGGTATGTCTAGGCGCATCCTGGGTCATTCCCAGCTTAAATCCATCTGAGTCTACAACCCACTAGATTATTGCCTAAAATAATTTTATTAGTTTTGTTAAATCTTTAAATTAAGCCATTTTCATCGTTTTTAGGTCTTTTAAGGTTTCATGACAAGTACTCCTCACTTCAAGCTTTGTAAAGTGACTCGACACTCCGAGCACTCTTTTCGAGCCTTGAAGGTACTATCTATAGAGCCTTGACCTATGATCATTACAAAAATGAATGTAATTAAAAGAAATACTAACTAATAATAATGAAGTGAAATTAAAAATAATTGGATAGTAGTCCATACAATTAACAACTCAGTAGGATAGCTTGACTGGTCTGGTAGGAGTCATGGTAGCTGCTAGGGTGCTTTATTGCTTTTGTAGCCTTCGAGTTACGATACATGAACCTTCAATTTAATTTGATTATTCTAACCTACGGATCTAATGCCTTAATCTTTGGATATCATTTTTGACCTCTAATTCTGATGTGTAATTGTGATTTGACTTCATATTTTTTGACGGGTCAATAATTGTTCTGACCATCATATCTAATACGTGTGAGGCCTATGTGGTTTTAAGGGCCTAGGAGGTCTATAAATGCTCTATTATCCATATTGTCATTATTTCTTAAGTAAGGGCTTAATAATTGAATTACTATAATAATAAACCTATTTGTATTATTCGTGATATGTTTTAAAGAGACATGATTATGATTATGTTAAATGCTTAATTTATCTACCATATTAAAATACGTATGCTTAATATGCGAATTGTTACACATTTTACAATGTAATTCATTTTTACTATTCAAATGTTAATATAAAAAGCATTTATGGCATATTTACTAAAATTATTACACCACTAAGTTGTTGCTTAGTTCATTGTTTGTTTTGTATTGCATAGGTAAGGTGATAATTTGAAAGAAACCATCGAAACATCAAGTTATCAAGAGAGGAAGAATTCTTTTTGTATATGTTGTACTTGTAATGATGGAATTTATTATGTATGAAATATAAGTGCCTATATAATGTATTTTGGTTATAATGGGCCTAAACTATATCAATTTTGGATTTCTAATGTGTGTAACTTTTTTAAAGTCTACATAAATCTAAAGTATTGTACGACATCTCTTCTAGAGGTTTAGATACTGTGATTTTGATGTTTCTTATTTGGAGCAATCAGAAGGCTCACGAAGTCAGAGAAAATGTTGATAAACATTTTAGAAGTGTATTTTGATTTTATAGGTTACTATTCAAAATTTGGGATGGTGCCCGATACAGTCATTATGTTGCCAAAATTTTTGCATGAGGATTCTCAAATTTAAATTAGTAACTCAATTTTTAAAAGAAGTTTTTGAAAACTTATATGTTTATATTTTAATCATGATAAATGAGATTGTTTTAAGTAATGTTAAGTATGTCAAGATCGGATAACATGTTATGCGCACACTCTTTTGTCATGTTTAGTGACCGTTAGGTTACCAAACTATGTAAAGGGTGTCGTATTAAAGCTAAGTCATTTAATATTTATTGATTTGTTACTTAAAATTGATTATTTACTCATTTTATAGCTTTGCTTTGCTTTTACACCATTTACGATTTTAGCCCAAATTTGGAAGACATATACACAAGTATAGGATATCGGGGTCACAGTGTGTGGTGGTCCTTATTTTGGACCTCTATGCTATTACATTGGCAATAATATGCAGTGGTCCTATTAAACCTCGCAATAGCTACACCCACTTAGGATTATGTGCAGTGGTTCTATTGGACCTCCCGAAAGCTGAACCCATATGAAATAACAAAATAAACAAGTAATAAAAACATAGGCACATATATATGACAACCTTTACCTTGTCCGATTGTTGAGCCTAACAAAGGAGTGCACACACAAACCCATTATCCAAAATTAATAACTCATATCCATAGTTATTATATTTAAAAACACATTTTTACCACATGCATAAACTTATAATAATACAGGTGACAAAACTTTTTTTTTCCAAAACATAGTTACAATTCACTTCTAGGAATTCTCGTGTCAAAAATTTGCCAGCATAATGACTATACCTTAACCCTATCCTAAAATGAATAGTAACTTGCACAATAAAACAACACTTCTAGAATCATTTGTAATCATTTCCCAACTTCTATGATCCTCTTATCACTCCAACAGCACACAATAACACAATCATGTTAATCTCATCCACAAAAAGAGATATCATTTAACACAATAATTTAAAATCAACTTTAAACATTTTATAGACCAAGCAATTCAAAAAGAATGTATCAAAAATAATTTAGGCCCATGTAATGCCCATAAACCTGAGTTTTATGAATAGTACCTATGAGGAATGAATAGTGTTCTCGAGAAATCAGGGCACTTTTGTAAGGCTATAAAGGGTGTGTAATAGCCATAAAGCTTCGATAGTTCAAAAAATGAGAAAAATGAATTAATTGAAAATTTTAGTAGAACTAATAAATCAATTTGGACCAAGAACTAGTGAATAGTTACCTTAAATGGGTTTGTGCTGAGATAGCTCTAGGATGTACCCGGATCAACTTGAAAATACCATCCTTTGAAACTCAAAAATTCCAATAAGTCTATTAGTAAAGGAATTTTAATTTTTTTAAGGTCATTTAATAATTATTCGAAATTTTTCATTTACACAAGTGAATAAGAACCACAATTGGCACTAGAATTTTGAGCTGAGATTTTATTGGGCCTTTAATAGGGATTACCAAGGATTTTTGGCATTGAAATGATTATTTTTGGAGATGCAAAAAAATTATCATAAATTTCCAAAATTTAAAGAGAAATTGAATTAATTTGACCCGTTAGATCTCTACATGTCACGATCTAACCACTCTACCCCATTAATATAAATACCCCAACACATGTGAAGATGCCACATGTGTAAAGAGATTCCCTAACCTCCCCCTCCCATAAACTATAGCTGACGCCACTGTCCCTATGTGCCTTCACTATTTTTTCTTCATTCCGCCCTTAAATCACACCTAATTCTCAAAAAACCTTTATGAAACAACACCTCTATAGTCTATAAAATTCATTACAAGTAATAGAATTGAGAAAAATTACTTTGATTAGGATAATTGATAGAGTAAATATAGTCATTTTTTTATTTTTGTTTTAGATATCCTTAATAATTCAAAGAAAAACCATGTTGATAGCTTTTAATTTAGAGCAACATAGAATTTTTGAGAATTTTTCTAAGTTGTATATGTCTATGTTTTAGGACAAAGAAGAACAAGCAAGGAAGAAAGGCAACCAAGGCCTTAGAGTGGTGAAAAAGGGTGTTTTCATATCATAAGTATGTGGATTTGATGTATTTCATACATGTCATAATGTGTGTGTATGTATGTGAGCATGCGAGTGTTTAGGGAAGTGGTAGTTTATGTATGTGTATGTAACTTTAATGTGAATTGATGATATAGTTATGTTAGTCTAATCAAATGAACATTATGTGCATAGTTTATATGGAAGAAAGTTAAGTGCAGGTGTTTAAACATAAGATAGCCGAATGGTATGCATGTTCATGGTGTGATGTGTGCATGTGTGTGTGACATGTGCATAATGTAAATAGCTTGAGAATGAACTGTAAATTATGATGGCAACATGAATTTGGTGAATGAAATTTCTATGTAATAGATAGATACTTTGTGTCCAAGAAGGGACTTAGTAGGTTAAGTAAAATTGTGTATAGGAATAACCATTTTTAGCGTGATCAACATGGCATGTCATGAGTAAAAAGGAATGCTTAGATTGGGTGCAATAAGGCAAATGTAAATAATGGTAAGTAATATTGATAATAATAGCAATGTATAGAGGATACAATGTGAAATGTTATGAGATTTGAGGTATTGAAAATGACCAAATGAATATTACTTTTTAGAAAATGAGTCATAATTGTGAAATGTGCATAAGTGCATAAATGACCAAAATTTTGTTCAATGAATGAGGATGTAGTATTGATAAGGATTTATAACTATGCAAATAATTAAAAAAATGTGGTTTAGACTATTATTTAGACACCCACTAGATAGATTGGCCGGTCAACTAAGGAATTAGAAACTACTAAGGGTTTAGGTCCTTCTAGGGCCATTGCCTATATGATTGTGATGGCTGGTGTAACTGCCAAGGTTCTATTATTGAGCCTTGCACACCCAGGTATTTAGAGGTCCACTTAGGCTAATCCCATCTACCCATTTCATTTATTTGTTAATATTGGGAGGTCCCACAAGGCTGATCCATGCTATCCCCTATAGATGTTTAGAGATTTATGAGACTGATCCTTACAATTTATATGTCCGATATTAAAAGGTTTACATGGATTGATCCTTACCATTGAACTAGGTAGGTGTAGTTATCGAGGCCTAAAATGTGGGCTACTACACAGTTTGGATCCCACCTATAGGAGTAGTCTTTTTAGCATGGGCTTGAATATTAAAATGACATAAATGAACATGACTAGTAGTTATAGTAATAAATTCATGGCACTTCTTACAATAAATAGTAATCTAATGTAATTTCGAAAACTAATTAAATTGAAAGGTGCTGATAAATAAATAATAATACCAATAAATAGATTAGTAATAATATTTTATATAATTAACTCTGTGTGTTTATATTATGGTCTCATGTCATGACAATTGCATAAATGTATACATGACATGGACTTATTACATTAAGTCTACCACTGAGTTTATACTCAGCATGTCGATGTTACGATACATAGGTTGTAAAGAATAGTACTAGTTTAAACCCATATTACAATGCAGCACTTCTGCTCCTAAGGGTATAGTCTATGATTATGAACCTATATAGTTGGCACTCATGTATTGTTAGTTTTGGACTAGATTTTTATAAATATTAAATACATTTTTTGATCATGTGAGAATGGATACCCTATATGCCTTAATGTACATAACTGAATGTTGGATGTATATGTGCTTGATAGTGTAGAATTGAGTATTATGGTTTTATAACCCTTTGTGATTGTAATGTTGCATTATGGTGAGATTAGATAGGAAGATCAAAATGGTCTAGGTGTTAGAGGATGTGATGATTGTGATAATAAAAGTGTTTTTAACAAGTTTAAAATTTTGGACTTTTCCCCAGGTAGTCATTATGCCGCTCGAATTTCTATAATCTAATTCTTATCTAGTTAAATGTTTTTCATGATTAGTTGTAACCAATATAAGAAGGTAAAGGGGTTTGGATAAGTAAATAACCTAAATATACTCTCAAAAGGAAAATGGATTTAAGTTTTAGATGAATAAGGGTTAGGGAATCAGGATAGGTGACCTATAAGAAGTAGCATCCTTTGTTTGGTTCCTTTGGGAAAAGGGTAGATGGTGTTACATTTGGTTATATCAAAGTGGATTTAGGCATTCCTAGGTGTATTATACATCATTGCCAGTGTCTACGGTTCTATGAATTTAGTAAAGTTACACTGCAGGAGGCTGATAATTTATTCTTTTATAGTGACATATGGTAAGTGAGCAGATCCCACCAAAAGGAGGAGAAGAAGTGGCCAACTATGCTCCTCCTACTATCTATGGTGTAGAGGCAAGTGCATCCATGCCAATGCCCAATGATGATGCATAACAAGCACAACCTCTACCATAGCCACAAGCCCAGGCATAGGTGCAGGCTTTTCTAGCACTCCTACAACATATAGTAGATTTTTTAAGGCATACCTCTATTATTGCTGCCGCTCCACCACCAGCTCTAGCACCACCTCGACCACCCCTAGCTGCCTTATAGAAGACTTACCTAGAAAGAGTAAAGAAAATAGGGGCTCTAGATTTTTTAGTGTCTAGGTAGGATGATGTTGTGAGGGTAGAATAATGCTTAGAATGGACAGTTAGAATATTAGAGCAACTTGAGTGTACAGATGAGGAGAGTTTGAAATATGCTACTTCACTCCTCAAGGAGGAAGCTTTCCACTAGTGTTACATTATAAAGAAATGAAAAGCTATAGCTTATGTAATGTGGGAGTATTTTCTTAAATAGTCCCAAAAATGATACATACCTAAGTCCTATAAGGATAAGAGAAGACATGAGTTTTTGGACATGAAATAGGGAACGAGGTTCATATCAAAATATGAGAAGACTTTGCTCGGCTGAGCAGATATGTTAAAACATTTATACGAATAGAGGAGGATAGGTGTAAGAGGATTGAGAAGGTACTCAATGTAGAGCTACAGATATAGATTAATACCACATAGATTAGATAGTTTTTAGCCTTAGTGTCAGTAGGCTATGCTATGGAAGAGATGGTGCAAGAGAAGAGGGATTTGTTCCAAAAGAAAGGGCCGTGTATAGCCAAACAGACTAGCTCAACAATTTGGCCAGGCAAGAAGTAAGGATAATCCAAGGCTCCTTAGTAGCTATAGAGGTAGGGCCAGACACAAAGGTCAGGTCAAGCTTCTCTATTGAGCCCTCAACCTCCATATCAAGAATCTAGTGCTCTAGTATCTACGGCCAGGAGTGCACCCCCGACATGTGAGACCAATAACAGAAGATATTGAGGATAGTGTTAGCAAAATTAAAGAGGTGAATGTTTTCCGTGTCGAGCAAGAGATCACATTTAGAGGTAGTGTCCTTAAAGGCAGGTTGAGGCTACTTAAATATAGGCATTTGCACCAGCACCTAATAAAGGGTAGAGACAGAGTAAAAATTATCAGTCGAGCAATAGTCAGAAGACTACTTCAAAGGCATGAGCACCAGTATGACAGCATGCCATCAGAGCTCCTGAAGAGGTAGAGGCCTTTGATTTAATAGTTGGTATTTTCTCTTTATTTGATATATCTATTTTAGCATTGATAGACCTAAGGTTAACTTATTCTTACATCTACAGAACATGAGCATGAGATAGAGGGTTAGAACGTGAGCCTATATATATAGATATTAATGTTAGCAATTTGATTGAACAGAGTGTGATAGTAAATAGAGTATACAAACATTACCCTATTGTGAACCAAGAGCTAGCATTTCCTATTAATCTTATAAACTCCCTTTCTATGTGTTTGATGTTATTTTATGTATGGATTAGTTGTCAAAACATTGAGTAGTGGTTGGTTAGGAGCAGAAGAGGCTAACCCTTAGGACAATAGAAGGAAAGGAAGTGACAGTAGTGGGTGAAAGAAATTCCTTGCCTAATATCATTTCAGTAGTAACAATAAGACGACTTATCCGGAAGTGGTGCAAGCCTATCTAGCTCATATGATCAACACTAATAACATAGCACCAAGTATCAACCAAATATTGATAGTACAAGAATTCCCTGATGTTTTTCTAGACGAGTTAGTAGGCTAACCTCAACATAGCGAGTTAGATTTTGAGATTGAAGTGTATCCATATACCACTTTTATATCTATTACATTATACAGGGTGGCACTAGTAAAATTAAAGGTGTTGAAAATCCAATTGTAGGAACTATTAGAGAAAGGCTTGATTAGGTTGAATACCTCACCATGGGGAGCACCCATGCTATTTGTAAAGAAGAAGGATTGGTCATTATAGTTCTGCATTGATTACAAGCGATTTAATAAGGTGACAATCAAGAATAAATATCTATTACCTAGAATTAATGACCTCTTTGATCGACTCATATATGCCAGTGTCTTTTCCAAGATTGATTTAAGATTAGGGTACCATCAGTCGTGGATTAAGTAAGTTGACATTCTATAAACTACTTTTAGAACTAGATATGGGCATTATGAGTTCTTAGTGATGCCATTTGGATTCACTAATGCCTCAACAGCTTTCATGGACCTGATGAATAGGATTTTTAAACTCTACCTAGACCTAGTTGTTATGGCATTCATATTTGACCTACTAATGTATTCTAAGAGCTAAAAGGAACATAAGTAGCACCTTTGGATTGTATTAAAGACCTTAAAGGAAAAGTAACTATATGCCAAGTTAAGTAAGTGTGAATTTTTATTAAATGAGGTATCATTTTTAGGTCACATTGCATTAGCTAAAAGCATCAGGGTGGATCCTTGTAAGGTGAAAGTTGTATTAGAGTGGAATCCTCTTATGAATGTGATTAAGATTAGAAGTTTCCTAGGATTGGGTGTTACATGAGGTTTATAAAGGGCTTCTCAATGTTTGTAATCCTACTCACTAGGCTATTGCGAATGGATGTTAAGTTTGTGTGGGTGGATAAACATCGAGCAAGCTTTGATAGATTGAAGGCGATGTTAATGGAAGCTCTTATCCTTACTCAACTTGAGTAAGAGAAGGACTTTGTTATCTATAGTGATGCTTCACACAATAGACTTAAGTGTGCTTTAGTGCAAGAAGGTAAGGTGATTGTATTTGCTGTAAGGCAGTTGAATCATCATGTAAGGAATTACCACACTCATTACTTAGAGTTAGTTACTATTGTGTTTACATTGAAGTTCTAGAGATATTACTTATATAGTGAGAGGTGTTATATTTATACAGATCATAGAAGTTTGAAATATCTCCCCATATAGAAAGAATTAAACCTAAGGCAATGATGTTGGATGGAATTGATAAAAGATTACGATTGCTTAATTTACTACCACCTTAGCAAGGCAAATGTACTTACAAATACTTTAAGCTGAAAGTATTTTGCTTCCTTAAAACCTATAAATGCCATAATAGAGTACATAGGGGATGATGTAATCTTAGCTATGTTGCAGATCTAACCTGACTTTAAGCAACTAGTGAAGAAAGCACAAATGCAAGATGAACAACTTGTGCAGATTATGAGTAAAGCTAAAAAGGGGAAGACCAATAATTTTAAACTTAGAGAAGATAGGTACCTTTATTACCATGGTAGATTATGCATAACAAAGGTAAATGGTTTAAGGACAAAGATTCTAATGGAGGCATATGAAGCCTCATATTCAATGCATCCAAGAACTAGAAAGATGTATCTAGATTTGAAACCTTATTATTAGTGGCCAAGATTAAAGTGAGATATGGTAGATTACATGGCATGATGCTTAATGTGTCAGCAAGTGAAAGTAAAGCATTAAGTTCCTATTGGATTGTTACACCTAATAGCAATACTAGAATGAAAATGGGAAAAAGTGACCTTGGATTTTGTAGTGGGATTGCCCATGACTAGAAGTAGATGTGATGCAGTATGGGCAATTATGGACAAATTAACTAACACTGCTCATTTTATCTCAGTTAGAATAGATTACTCCCTAGATAGGTTGGCATAGCTATACGTTGATGAAATTATGAAGTTACAAAAAGTACCTATAGCCATTATATTAGATCGAGACCTATGTTTTACTTTGAGATTTTAGAAGAAATTAAAATAATCTTTAGGTACTCATCTAACTTTTAGTATTACAATTCACCCATGGATAGATGGGAAGCTAGAATGGCTGATACAAGTATTAGAAATCATGTTGCACAGCTGTGTCATTAAATTTAAAGGATGTTGGGATCAGTACTTATCCTTAGCTGAATTTCCCTACAACAATAGCCATCAAGCTAGTTTAGTCATGGCACTATATGAAACACTATATGGTAGAAGATATAGGACTCCTCTTTGCTAGAGTGATGTAGGTGAAAGTAAGACTATAGGACCTGACTTAGTTAGAGATGTATAGGAGAATGTTAGGATTATAAGGGAAATATTAAAAGGCAACACAGACTGATAGAAGTCATATGCTGATTTGAAATGGAAAGAAGTTAAATATGAAGTTAGTGAGAAAGTATTCCTAAAAGCATCATCATGGAAGAAGAGACTCAAAGTTTGTAATAAATGAAAGTTGAGAACCATATTCATTGGCCTACACAAGATCAAAAAAACATGTGGGACTAGTGGCATTTCAACTAGCTCTAGCACCTAGGTTACAACAAATACATGATGCATTTCATGTTTCGATGTTGAGGCAATACCAATTTGATCCCTTACATGTAATAACTATAGAGGAAGTCCAAATACAACTAGACTTGACCCATGAAGAAGAACCAATATAGATCTTCGCTAAAAAAGTGAAGTAGTTAAGGAATAAATCCATTTTATTAGTGAGAGTGTCACGAAATCATCAGAAGATAGAATTGGCCATGTGGGAAAATGAGGGGCAAATGAAGGTTCAATACTCGCACTCGTTTTCATCAAGTAGTTTTGAGGACAAAATTCCTTAAGAGGGGAAGGATTGTAATACCTATAAACCTGAATTTTATGAATAGTACCTTTGAGGCATGAATAGTGTTCCTGGGAAGCCGGGGCACCTTTATAAGGCTAGAAAAGGTGTGTACTAATCATAAAACTTTGACGGGCCAAAAAATGAAGAAATTGAATTAATTAAATATTTTAACAAACTAATAAATCATTTTGGACCAAGAACTAGTGAATAGTGACCTTAAATGAGTTTCTAGTAGGATAGCTTTGAGATAGGCTAGATGTGCCTAAAAATATCGTACCTTTTAGCTCAAAAATTCCTATGAGTCCATTAGTAAAGGAATTTTAATCTTTTGAGGTCGTTAGATAATTATTTAAAATTTTTCATTCACTTGAGTGAATAGTAAATATAGTTGGCATTAGATTTTTGACTTGAAATTTTACGAGGATCCATTATCGAGGATTTTTGGCATGAGAATGATTGTTTTTGGAGGTCTAGAAAAATTATCATAAATTTTCAAATTTTAAAGAGAAATTGAATTAATTTGAGCAGGTAGATCACCACATGTCATGATGTAGCCACTCCACCCCACTAATATAAATACCCAGACACATATGAAGGTATCACATGCGTAAAAAGCTTCCTTAATCTCCCTTTCCCACACACCATAGCTAATGCCACCCTCTATTTATGCCTACATAATTTTTTTTTCATTCCTCCCTCAAATCACACCTAAATCTCATGAAACTTATATGAAACAACACCTATATAGTCTTTAAAATTCATTCCAAGCAATTGAATTGAGAAAAATTACTTCGAATGGGTTTATTAATGATAGAGTGAATAGTGGTCATTTTTTACTATAAGTGGATTTTTCTTAATTTTTATATTTGTTTTAGATAGCCTTAATAGCTCTAAAAAAAGTCATATTGCTAGATTTCAATTTGGAGCTATGTAGAACTTTTGAAAATTTTTCTAAGGTGTACATGTCTATGCTTTCAGACAAAGAAGAACAAGTGAGGAACAAAGGCAACCAAGGACATATAGTGGTTGAAAAGGGTTTTTTTACACCCTAGGTATATGGATTTGATGTAATTCATACATGTCATGATATGTGTGTATGTATGTGAGTGTGTAAGAAAGTGGTAGTTTATGTATATGCATATTTGTTTAACATGAAATAATGAAGTTATTCTATTAGTCTAATGGAATGAATATTATGTGCATGGTTTGTATGGAAAAAAATTAAGTGTAAGTGTGTGAACATAAGATAACGGAATGGTATGCATGTTCATAGTGTGATATGTGCATGTGTCTAAGACATATGCATAATGCAAGTAGCTTGAAAATGAAGTGAAAATTATGATGGCAACATGAATTTGGTGAAAGAAATTTATGTCTAATAGATAAATACTTTGTGACTAAGAAGTGACTTAGTAGGTTAAGTAAAATTGTGTATGGGAATGACCATTTATAGTGTGAGCGAAATGGTATGTCATGAGTAAAAAGGAATACTTGAATTGGCTGCAATAATGCAAATGTAAATATTGATAAGCAATGTTGATAATAATAGCAATGTATTATGGATACAATGTGAAATGTTATGAGAATTGAGGTATTAAAAATGACCAAATGAATAGTGCTTTTCAAAATATTACTCGTAACTATGAAATGTGTGTAAGTGCATAAATGACCAAAAATTTTGTTACATGAACGAGGATGTAATAGTGATAAGGATCTATAAATGTGCAAATAATTAATAAATATGGTTTTGCCTATTAGTTAGACACCCATAGGATAGGTTGATTGGTTAAATAGGTAATTAGTAGCTAGTAAAGGTTTTGGTCCTCCTAGAGCCGTAGCCTATATGCTTGTGATGGCGGGTGTAGCCACCGAGGTTCTATTATTAAGCCTTACACACTTAGGTATTAGGAGGTCCATATGGGCTAATCCCTACTACCTATTTAGTTTATTTGTAGAGATTGAGAGGTCCCATAGGGCTGATCCCTATAATCTACTAGAGCTAAGATGGCATGCTAATTTTTGATGTTAAGAGATCTTATGGGGTTGATCCCTACTTCCCCTATAAATGTTGGAATATCTACCGAATGGATCCTTACCATTTGCCAATTCGGCATTAGGAGGTTCACATAGATTGATCCCTGCTATCAAATAAGATATGCGCAGCTATCAAGCCCTAAAATATAGGCCACTACACAATCTAGATCCACTATTCAATGTCTACAAAAGTAGTCTCTCTAGCATGGTCTTGAATATAAAAATTACATAAATGAACTTGACTAGTAGTTAAAGTAATAAATTCATGGCACTTACTATAATAAACAATAATTTGACATAATTTGGGAAAATTGATTAAATTGTAAGGTATTGATAAATAAATAATAAGATAGATAAATGGATTGATAATAATATTTTATATAATTAACTTTGTGTGTTTATATTAGGTTCTCATGTCATGATTGTTGCATGAATGTATGCATGACATACACTTATTAAATTAAGTCCACCACTGAGTTTATACTTAGCATGTCAGTGTTCTGATGCATAAGTCATAGACAGTAGTACCAGTTTAGCCCCGCATTGTAGTACAACACTTCTACTCCTCAGGGTATAATATATGCTTTTGAACCTGTATAGTTGGCACTATGTATAGTTTATTTTGGATTGGGTTGATGTAAATATTAAATACATATAATAATCATGTGAGAATGGATACCCTATATGCCTTAATGTACATAACTGAATGTTGGATGTATATATGCTTAACTGTGTAGAATTGAGTATTATGAGTTTATGACCCTATGTGCTTATGATGTTATGTTATGCTAAAATGCAATGGGAGGACTAATAGGGTCTTAGTGTTAGAGCATGTAATGATTGTGATAATATAAATGCTCTTAATAGGTTTAAAATTTTGGACTTTTCCTCGAGTAGCCATTATGTTGCTCAAATTTCTATAAATCTGATTCTTATTGAGTAAAATGTTTTTGATGATTATTTAGAGCCAATATAATAAGGTAAAGGGGTTTGGATAAGTAAATAGCCTAAATATGCTCTCAAAAGGAAAATGGATATAAGTGTTAAATTAGTAAGGGTTAGGATAGATTCAAGATAGGTGACCTATGGGAGGTAACGTCCTTTGTCTCGTTCCTTTGGGAAATGGGAAAGGGGTGTTACAGCCTATCTCCCCTTATATACATCACATAATTCTAAATACAAAAATAAAAAATAATGCAAAAAGAAGCAATCTTCTCTTGATAATTTTGAAGCTTTGAGGCCTTTGCTCAACCTGTCTCATTACCTACGCATTACAAAAGAAATGATATGCTAAGCAATAGCTTAGTGGTGTAATTGAATTATTTTGTGCATATATGCCATTATGTAAACATGCAAAATGTATAAAAACATAAATAATCGCAATTTCACATTATTTGCCTCAGTAGCCATAGCATGCATTATTAACATTTATATAACATAAAAATGCT
>CANXYI011395486.1:0-10175 GCA_948208565.1 Hura crepitans | reverse complement strand
AGTTAAGCAGGACATGCCAATACCACTTTTGACGCATCTTTTCCTTGATGTGTTTCACCAAATCATTGCCCAACTGAATTCCAATTCTACCTCAGATCTAGTTAAGAGGCTATGTTTAAATGGATTTATCTTTAGCCTATTCCCACACATGATCTAGTAATGCCACTGTAACATAGACAGTCAATGGGGATAGATCTATGTTTTGATGCCTGAATTGTATTTAGACCTTACTGTGTTTCTCCTGATATTGAAGCCTAAGCTAGGATGACCCAATACATTTTGCTTTTTTTGCAGAGAGGATTTACCAATTATTTGCACTTCCTTTCTTAAGCACAAACATCTACCCTAACTTTATTGCCCATCTTAATAGTTCCCTTAACTTGTAGTAATAATACTAGCATTATTTGATTGAATTAATGTAACTAGGCTTGAGTGGGTGATTAGCATATAACAATATCCAACTTATTAGTCCTTTGATTAGCAATGGGGTATGACTTATAATTAACTCCCTTTGTTCCAATTGGGATTACCCATTTAGTGTAATTATCATGAATAAATTAGTCATTAGTTAGGCTCATTACAGTGTAGTAGGTCTATAAGAATCAATTCTAGATAGAGGCACTCATGTAATATCCCTACGAGCAAGTAACCTATGCTCTGATACCACTAAATGTCACACTCTTATCGGGTCCCTGAAGAATCCTGATAATAGGTGCACTTTCAATCTTAACACCTATCCTATTGATCCTTCATACATCAATATCTCATGGGCCTCAAGCCCTACATTCACTATCAATATAAAATTTATGTCAATAGATCATACAAGTTTCTATTCATTTACTCCAAAGCTATTCATACAAATATATAACTTAAATAGATTACAAAACCACAGTAGCTTCTAAACATACTAGACACATAGCCTATAACTAATACATGAGTGCCATTATACCTCATAAATCAAATAAAAATTATCACCCTTACAACTTCTATTGCTACACTGCACTCCTCTCCAGGTTGTCTTAATGTTCCTATTTACCTGTGCACCAAAACAATATTATGTTGAGCATGAAACTCAGTGGTGAATTTAATTAATTACAAGTGTGTCTCACTTGTTACACATAAGTAGTTTAATATCCAATTTTTTAAGTTCATACATGTAAAGGTCACATAAAAATATATCTTCTTTATTTATTTAATTATATACTATTCTAATCCTTTAACAAATTACCTACATTCAGGTCGCTGCACTAATTTAATCAAGTGGTTTATATATTTAGTTAACCCCTTATGTTAAGGTTAATAAAGACACAACTTCTACTAACATTATGCATATGTTATGTACTTTTCTTATACTATATTTCCCAGACACTCATAGGTATGTCTATTAATTAATCTCAATTAATTATTTTCTTTGGCTCACTCAGATTTCCTTTGCTTATATTATGGCCATCATACTCATTCAACTAGTTAATCAATTATAAAGAGTAATATTGAAGCTTAAACTTAGGCCTCACTAGGTAGACAACGCTTCAATACACTGGATCTAGAGGAATAACAAGTGTAGTGGTCCCTATTTAGCCGTAGCCTCTCCAAACACAAGTGTTGTGTGACATAATAAAGATCAGCCTATGGGCCTCCCTAGTCACAAATAATAATGATAACTGGGTAACATGATTGAGATTAGTTAGGAGACCTTTCCAGCCACCAAATAATCTCAAAGTCTGCGTGAAATGATAGAGATAAGTTCTTAAACCTCTCCAACCACTAACAATTAATCTCAAAGACTGGGTGACATAATGGAGATCAGTCCATAGACCTCTTCAATCACTAGATAAGTAGTAGCTACTAAACCCTAAGTTAACCGATCAACCTATCTAATGAGTGTCAACTAATGGGCCATTTAACTGCATTTCATGTCCATTCCTTTATATATCATCTCTTCATAATATTTAGCAATGGTTGATAGTAATATACAAATTTATTTTAACCGTAAAAAATTTACCTGAGCAGTTATAGATCATATCTAAGTCCTATCGGACAATTTTAAATCTGTTTTTATAACCTTAACTTGAATTCAATTTATAAATATGTCCAGAGATGTTTCTTTAATATTACGATTACTTGTGTTATTAACTTTATTAGTAATGATTGACTAAGTTTGGAATAGTCCTTTTTCTTTGGATAGTCATAAGGCACATCTCGGGTACTTATCACTAAAATAGAATCATAGCCATTACTGTCTCTTACAAGTTTACAGTCTTAGCCATCCCATTCTAGGCATCTTTTTATGGCTTAGGCCATGTTCACAATTAGCTTTCACAGGCTTGGACATCTCAATTTTGCACTGTCATAGGCCTGAAGCCAAATTTGTTTACTCTTTCAAAGGGCTCTAAGAAAATTCCAAACTTCATTAATTATATAAATATATGTCTTTAATCAACTTAATTAAAGTTTTTCTCTATTCTAGTTTCCTTGTCATCTCAACCTCTTTATACTATGAGATAATCTCTCAAATCCCAACAAATTAAGGTTAATTTTAGTTCAGATTAGCTTAGGTTTTCTTACCATCATTTTAATATTTTTAAGTCTATAACATGTAAATACCATATATATGTGCATTTATTCCATCATAAGTCTGGTTCACCACTCTAATTTTCACTTTCATATTAGTTTACCTTTACACATATATCATTTAATTATTGCAATAAAAGATAGTTACCATTATTTTATTTCCATCATTGCCATAAATAAATTTATTTTAATTACTCCACAAAGTATAAATTAACACCCTTATTCTAGCATTATTTTCATACACTAGTGAAAAATCAACCCTATATGCATTTTATTTAAGTTTAATTTCCTATTCTAGATATGTTCTAATTAAATTCACAAGCACCATTTTTGGTCTATTTTTATGTATCTGAATTGTGCATCTTCCTTAAATTGTCACACATATATTATAAATCACTAGTCTAGGAAGGAACTACCAATAATTGTTCAAGAACTATACAATAAGACTACTATCCTTCTAAGGTTCCACTACAAATAATGTACACTTTCATTGTACATAACTTCCTTAAATTCACTACTAAGGTGCCATCTTTTTTGTTTATCCCTATCCTAGATGTTTACATTAAGATAAGGATAGGTTTACATATATTTTTGTGCTTGGTATAAGCACCTCTTGACCAAATATCCCAAGAGTAGTGCACATGCCTTCATCCCTAAGCAACCACCTACATTTCTATTTTCCTTTCCTCATGCCATAAGTACTCTAGCATTTACTTCTCCTTTATTGTGTAAACTACCTAATATGTGAGGCCCCTTTTATGCCTCTATTTACACTTATTATGTAACTCTCATCACTTGCACCATGCACACAATTAACAACATTAAAACTTCCTTCAAATTCATCTTACATCAGCCCCTAAATCACCTTATATTGATACATAAATAATAACCTTAAACGTTATTCAAGTTTATTCTATATTAGCCCTTTAAGCACTTTAATTTGCCTTAATGGCTTGTTGACTAACTTGAACTTTCCCCTGTACCTATTACAACTCTCACACCACTTAATACCTATAATGTCACCCAATTCCCCTCTCTACCAGCCTATTCATGCCATCCCTTTCAACCCACACATTACACCATTCTCCACAAAACTGAAATACTAACCTACCCTTTTTGATGTCATGCTCTACCTTACACACTCACACACAATATCCCCTAATCCCTTTAATTCCTACATCTATATGCTACTATATTCCTAGTGAATTTTACATGGAAATAACCCTGTCTTCACCCAACAATTCATCAAATACAAGAAAATAGAAAAAACACACGCACATAAACACGGTAGCAACCTTAAGCATATGTAACTCAACCAAAATTTCTATCATCTCAATTTACAAACTTTCCATTAAATATGTATAAAGGCATGCTTCCAATTAATTAAATCCACATACCTAAAAAATTCTAATAGCTTTTCTTCTTCACTTCATCACCATGTTGCTCCTCCCTTTTCACTTAAATAATCTTTTATTGTCCCTCTCCATTTCAACTCATATAAGCACCAAAATCCAACACACATAAGATTAATCAGAACCTTGATCAAGTATGTCTGCTTAGGTGAAGAAATTCTCAAAAAAATCTTAACTGGAACACTTACTCTGCAATTCCATCTCCTTACTACCCATGGAGTTTACCATTTTCACCTTGCTTTTCTTGGCATCTTCACCATCCCTATGGCTAGCCATTCTCCCATAACTTATTTTCTTTCATCTTTTAGCATGAATTTTAGGTGGTAATCAATAGGAATTGTTGGCTGAAATAGCCTAGAAGAGGGGAATAAAATGAAGAATGTACCAAAATTTTTAAAGAAGAAAGTGCGAAGGAAAGAGAGGAGAGGGAAATGAAAAAAATCATTTTGGTGTGAAATTGGTGGCTAAGTGGCTACCATAGGAAGTTTCCATGTGGTTCAATGGCTAAAAGGGATTAGAGCAACCTCGGTTCGTGTTATAGAGTTCTCGAGCACCCCGAGATTCGAATTCTTAAATATAGGGGTTGCTAACTTTGGGGATTTTTTTGAAAATCACACGGTTATCAAAATAATGCATCATTTATTCCTAAAATCATCATTTGACCCCAATTTCATGCCTAAAAAATTTTGCAAAAAAATTTCCATTAGGAAGTGTGCGAAATGAAAATTGAGCATTTTATGGTAACTCGATTTGCAATAGAACTTTGGGAATTTTTATACGGCCACTCGGACCTCCAAAAATTGTCGCATTTATTTCTAAAATCCTCAAATACATTCACTTAAAGGCATGTAAAGTTTCACAACCTAATTCCACCGGGAACTAGGCTAGCAAAATTTTGGGAAATCAGTCTTGTTAAAAACCCAAAAAATCCCAAACGACATCAAAATATTACACAATTTGTTTTAAAATCCCTTATTTAATCACAATTGTATACTCATAAACTTTTGTGGCCCAATTCCTTTGATAGGATAGTTTGTAGATTTGCCTTGATTTGTGTGCCAACCTAAAAAATCACGAGAATTTGTAAACGACGTTTGATTCCAAAAATTCCTTCACCATTGGACTTAGTGAAAATTTTAAGCTTCAGGATCCACTATTTTTGGGTCCGTCCGGCATATCCCAAGTCATTCTCGGCCCGACTCAACCTAAGCCCACAACTTGCTAGCGTACAGCCCGAATTAATTTATTAGTCTGCTAAGAATTTTGTTGAGGTAATTTAAACCCTTTTTTAAGCCTTTGAAGTTTATTGGGACATATACCCTACCTCGAGATTTGTGCTAGTGACTCAGCACACTAGGTGCCCTTTTCGAGTCTTGGGCAGTGTTTTCAGAGCTCTAATGCATATGCATTACAAATCTTCCCCTCTTAGAAAATTTCATCCTTGAAATTGCTTGGCTCAATTTTGGATACCACATCGAGCTTCTATTTACTTTTGAAATCTTTACGTAATCCTTATGTCTTGGCAGTGTCTTATAACTCACTAGTTCAAAAGCAATTACTTTGCCATAAATTGGCATGATTACGATCATTTGGCAACATATCATTGGTTTTATGTTACAGACAAACTACATTGAAATTGTCATTCCACTTCTTCCTTATATAACCATATTACTTTCTTAGTAAAATATTGTTAACCCTATTTACTCATGACATAACATGCCATTTCGTTCACCTTGTACATGCTCGTATTAAACATTCTTGCATATATCTATTATTAAGTATATAACATAATAAGTTAGAAAGAATCTAACACACTGACCTTCCTCGTTAACAAATTTGATATTCAGTCATACATATATCTATATTGTGATCACTTTGTCTTATGTCTACCACTAATGGTGTGACTTCAACCATACATATTTCATTACATTACTTGGATGCCTTAGTACTAGAACTTTCTAATATCTCTTTTACAATCCCTATCTTGAGCTCTTTTTACCACATGCTCACAACCTATTATCACACTTTAGGTACTCATCATTGTTGGGTGAATGTTTACGACCTTCCCCTCTTAAGGGTAAAATGGTAAATATACTATTAATTAATTTTTTTCCACGATATTTTATTGTGTCAAATTTATTTATTCATTTCCTTTTCCCTTTTTCTTATTATTTACTTCCTTATTTATTTATGATTTGATATTTGACTCCTACTAAGTCCCCTTACAGCTAGGCTTCCAATATGCCATGTGCAATCATGTAATGCATATGCTAAAATGAAGGAATATTATGTCAATATGCAATCCATATCAAAATGCAATGCCTGGTCCTGATAATGAATGCAGCTAAGGAATAGAAAATGGCCTTTACCTACAAGGATCTTAGCAGTAATCAAATTAAGTCCACTCATTTACTTATTTATTATTATTATTATTATTATTATTATTCTTGTTTATTTGTATTGAGCTTTACTCATTCACCTCTCTATTGGTACATTCATTTATACTAATCTTATTGAATATTTTAAGTGTCTCTTATTCAAATTCCTAACTATACAATATGAATATTCTCCGATATTCTTTAAAGTGCATACACGTATAGCTGGGTTTGGTAATTCCTAATAAAGCTAGTAATTTAGCTGTGTATAACTTACTAATTGGCAAGGTACATATACTTCCCATATACGACCACATTTGAATTAGTATCATTCTTAATTTCACATGGTTAGTTTTGCACATTGAGGTTTCAAGTTCTTATGATGGATTAATATCATTTAGACATGAAGGTATCTACCATCTCTAGTCTATTTTTTTACCGAATTGCCACATTAGTTAAGTATGACATGCCAAAACCACTTTTGAAGCATATTCTCCTTGATGTGTTTCACCAACTCATTGCCTTACTAAATTCCATTTCTACCTTGGATTTAGTTAAGAGGCTATGGTTAAATGGATTTCTCCTTAGCCTACTCCCACACATCATCTGGTAATGCCACTGTAACACAGACAGTTAATAGGGATAGATCTATGTTTTGATGCCCAAACTGTATTTAGACCTCTCTATGTTTCCCTTGATATTAAAGACTAAACTAAGGTGATCCAATATATTTTATTTTTCTGTAGGGAGGATTTACCAATTGTTTGCACTTCCTTTCTTAAGTATAAACATCTACCCCAACTCTATTGCCCATCTTAACCGTTCCCTTGACTTGTAGTAATAATACTAGTATTATTTGACTGAATTAATGTAACTAGGCTTGATTAGGTGATTAAAAAATACCAACATCAAACTTATTAGTCCTTTGATTACCAGTGGGGTATGACTTATAATTAACTCCTTTTGTTCTAGTTAGGTTCACCCACTTGATGTAATTATCACGAATAAATTAGTCACTGGCTAACCTCGTTGTAGTATAGTAGTTCCATACAAATCAATCCTAAAGAGAGGCACTCATGTAATATCCTTAAGAACAAGTAACCTATGCTTTGATACCACTAAATGTCATACCTTTATCGGGTCCCTGAAGAATCCCAATAATAGGTGCACTCCTAATCCAAACACCCATCTTATTGATCCTTCATACATCAATATCTCATAGGCCTTAGGCCCCATATTCAATATCAATATAAAATTTATGTCAACAAATCATACAAGTTTCCATTCATTTACTCCAAAGCTATTCATACAAATGAATAACTTAAATAGATTACAAAACCAAAGTAGCTTCAATGTATGCTAGACACATAGCTTATAGCTATTACATAAGTGCCATTACACTTGATAAATCAAATAAAAATTATCCCAGTTGTTTCTTCTGTTGCTACACTGCACTCATCTCGAGGATGTCCTGCTGTTCCTATTTATCTGTACACCAAAACATTGGTACATTGAGTATGAAACTCAGTGGTGAATTTAATTAATTACAAGTATGTCTAACCTGTTACACATAAGTAGTTTAATATCCAAGTTTTTAGGTTCATACATATAAAAGTCACTTAAAAATATATCTTCTTTATTTATTTAATTATATACTATTCTAATCCTTTAACAAATTACCTACAATCAAGTCACTACACTAATTTAATCAAGTGGTTCATATAGCTTGTCAACCCATTATGTTAAGGTTAATGGAGACACGACTTCTACTAACATTATACATATATTAAGAACTTTTTTTATACTATATTTCATAGACACTCACATGTATGCCAGTGAATTCATCTCAGTTAATTATTCTCTTTGGCTCACTCAAATTTCCTTTGCTCATATTGTGTGCATCATACTTATTCAACTAGTTAATCAATTAAAAAGAGTAATATTTAAGTTTAAAGTTAGGCCCCACTAGGTAGACTGCACTTTAATAAACTGGATTTAGAGGGAATAAAAAGTGCAATGGTCCCCATTTTGGACCTATGCCACTACACCAGCCTGAGTGCCATAATAGAGATCAACCATAGCCTGTCTAGACACAAGTGTTGTGTGACATAATGTAGATCAGCCTATGGACCTCCCCAATCACAAATAATAATGTATAATTGGGTGACATGATAGAGATTAGTTAGAAGACCTCTCCAGTCACCAAATAATCCCAAAGTTTGGATGACATGATGGAGATCAGTCCGTAGACCTCTCTAGCCACTAACAATTAATCTCAAAGACTGGGTGACATAATAGAGATCAGTCCATAGACCTCTCTAGTCACTAGATAACTAGCAGGTGCTAAACCCTAAGTTGACCGGTCAACCCATCCAATGGGTGTCTATTAATGGGCCATTTAACTTCATTTCATGTCCATTCCTTTCTACATCATCCTTTCATAATATTTAGAAATGGTTAACAGTCAGATACAAATTTATTTTAACAGTTGGAAATTTACCAGAGTAGTTATAGATCATATCTATGTCATGTCGAACAATTTTAAATATTTTTTTATAAGCTTAACTTAAATTCAGTTTATAAATATGTTCAGAGCTATTTATTTAATATTACCACTTCTTATATTATCAAGTATTTTAGTAATGTTTGACTAAGTCTAGAATAGTCCTTTTTCTTAGGACAGTCATACATCACATCTCAAGTACTTATTAATAGCATAGGCTCGTAGCCATTACTTTCTCTTACAAGCTCATAGGCTTATAACCATCCCATTTTAGGCATCTTTTTATGCCTTAGCCATCCCATTCTGGGCATCTTTTTATGCCTTAGGCCATGTTTACAATTTGCTTTCATAGGCTTAGACATCTCAATTTAGTACTATCATAGGCCTGAAGCTAAACCTATTTACTCATTCAAAGGGCTTTAAGAAAATTCCAAACTTCATTAATTATATGAATATAGGTTTTTAATCAACTTAATTAAAGTTTTTCTTCATTCTAGTTTCCTTGTCATCTCTACCTCTTCATACTATGAGATAATCTCTTAAAGCTTAACAAATTCAGGCTATATTTTAGTTCAAATTAGCTTAGGTTTTCTTACCATCATTTTAATATGTTCTCAGTTTATAACATGTAAATACCACATATATGTGTATTTATTCCATCATGAGTCTTGTTCACACTTTAAATTTCACTTTCATATTGGTTTACCTTTACACATACATCATTTGATTATTCCAATAAAAGATAGTTACCATTATTTTATTTCCATTATTGCCATAAATAAATTTATTTTATTTCCTTCACAAAGTATAAATTAACACCCTTATTCTGGCATTATTTTCATACACTAGTGAAAAATCAACCTTATATACATTTTATTTAAGTTCAATTTCCTATTCTAGATATGTTTTAAATAAATTCAAATGTACCATTTCTAGCCTATTTTTATGTATCTAAATTATGCCACTTACTTAAATTGTCACACATATATTATAGATCACTAGTCTAGGAATGAACTACCAATAATTATTCAAGAACTATACACTAGAACCACTATCCCAATAAGGTTCCACTTCGAATAATGTACACTTGCATTATACATAACTTCCTTGAATTCACTACCTAGGTGCCTTCTTTTATGTTCATTAAGACACTACCATCACCTTAACAAAAATATATGCTTATGAGTACATCCCCCTTCATGCCTTAGCCATCACGCCATATATATATATATATATATATATATATATATATATATTCATCTCAACCACATGTAGTCTCCATATATAATTGTGTTATACAAACAATACAGATTT
>CANXYI011395305.1:0-11730 GCA_948208565.1 Hura crepitans | reverse complement strand
AGATGCAATGGCTCTTACCCTGTCTGAATCAAGCTTAGATATACTAGCTTTTTCCCTATCTAAACCAGTACTATATCAAATACAATGGCTTTTACCCTGTCTAAATTAAAATTAGGTGCAATGGCTTATCCTATCCAAACTAGAATACAAAATAAATGCATAAGCTCACCCTCTTTATCAAAAAAACACTCTAAAAATAGAATAAGATAAAGAGGATCACCTTATAAGGTACCTATCTCTCCCTTTTTTTGAACTTTGGGTCACCTTACACACTTTGTAGTCACCTCCCAAAAGTTAGGGGCAACTATGGACACTAGGTCTTGTAGCTCTCATGCTCGGATTTGCTAATTGATGAATAAAGATAAGAAATTTTGATAAACAAGAATGCTATCACCAAATTTAAAGTCTTCTTCACAAAATTATAGGAAAACTAGTAACTCTTAGACATAAACTTTAACACGGCTCCGTAAGCTAGCATTTGTGACCTAAAATGAGAGAAAAAAAAAGGTTGAGCCTGAAGCCTATCACTGAGGCTAATTAGGGGTGTGGGGGGTGATGCCTCCTATAGTATGGAGTTAAATTTTCGAAGAAGTATTTTAAAAATAAAAATTTTGAGTTTTCCAAAAAAATTTTCTATTTTAGGATAAAATGATGTCATTTTGGTTCTTAAAATTGCCATTTTGGCATGCCTAAAAATTGCCCTTTTGGTGACTAAAATGGCCATTTCCATTTTGCTAAAATAGCAAATTTTAACTCCCGAAATGGGATCTTTTCATGTGGCAGTCCTGTATGGACACCAAAGCAATCGCATAAAAAGCTACTGAAATGTCCATTTCACAAGCAAATATGGTTATTTGCTTATAGCCAAAATGGTCATTTTTTATCTCAAAAATTGTGTATAAAAGTAGAAATTCACTTTTGTCTAAGGGGTCGACTTTTCTTGATAAGTGCACACCCAAAAACACAAAAGACACTTTCCAAAAGTTATTTTTTTTATTTTAATGCAATTTTCAAAAATTATTTTCTCTTTTTCTCTCAAGTTAATTAAAGATCATTCTTGAAGGTAATAATAAATGGTGGGTCAACAAATTCTCTCATTTCTTCTTTTCTTTTTCATCCAATTGCCAGTCAGTCATAGTGCCTTTTATTTTATTTTCTTTGTTGCCAATTTACTAATTAAGTATGGTAACCTTATTTTAGTTATCCATTATTAATATTTCATTCTTCTTTATTTTTTATTCAATTATTATTCATTCTTTTTTTCATCCATTTACTAGTTAAATGTGATGATTTAATTCACATGTTATTTATTTAATTATTTATTTTTATTTCCTTTGTTATTTACTTAACTATTTATTTTATGTCCTTTTATTATTTTTTCTTTTCATTATGTTGATTCCATTATTTCTTTCATATTAACATTGTGTTTTTGTTACAATGCAAGTTGTTTGAGATCTAATGGGATTTTATTTAACTTGTCTTTTCCCTTTTATCAAACATTTTATAAAGTTAACATTTTATTATTTTTCTCCTTTTATTTTATTGTTATTTTATGATTTTGTTTCTATTTATTTATTTTGACCAATCTTTATTTTTTCCTAATTTTCTCTTTTCATTTTCATTATTTTGGTATTATTTTTGGTTAGATTGTATTTAGGAAATTTCAATGTAATTATATTTTATTCGATTAAAATATATTTTTAGGAAATTTCATCGTACATTTTTGCCTTTTTGGGTTAAAATGCATTTTAGGTAATTGCCATATTATTTAATTTTCATTCTGAATATTTCATTATATTTTCTATGAATGTAGTAATAAGTTGAAAATGATTTTCACACATTATAAATAATAACCAAATTGATTTCTATTCAATTAATTAGTGTCCTCTTAATGAAATGGGTTTTGATTTTTCTTTAATAAAAGTCATAATGTTAAAAAATTATTTTCATGAATTGGATATAGCTAAGTACATGACTAAATGTCTTACCTGTTAGCAATTGAATGCTAAACACTAAGTTCATTTTTGATTGCTTCATCCCATAGCAATATTAGAGTGGAAATGGGAAAGAGTCAATATGGACTTCATAGTGGGGCTACCTATAACCAAGAATAAATGTGTTGTAGTGTGGGAAATTATTGATAGATTGATAAAGACAACACATTTTATCCTAGTAAAAATGGATTATTTCCTAGAAAAACTTTCACAATTATACATTGATGGGATTATAAGGCTACATGGAGTACTAGTTTCTATTATATCAAATCAAGCCCTGAGGTTCACATTAAGGTTTTAGAGGAAACTACATAATGGTTTGGGTACTCAGCTCACATTTATTATGGCATGCCAGCCATAAATAGATGGCCAATTTGAGCAGGTTATTCAGGTACTAGAGGACATGTTAAGAAGGTATGCCATTGAATTTAAAGGCAATTAAGATTGATACGAGGTGAGTTTGGGAATAGCACCATACAAGGCCTTATATAGGAGGAAGTGTAAAATTCTAATGTGTTAGAATGAACTGAGTGAAAGTAAATTAATGGGACTAGGCTTAATCAAAGATACAGAGGAAAAGTTAACATTATTAGAGATCAATTGAAAGTGACAACAAATAGAGAAAAATCATATGTAAATTTAAAGAAGAAGTCGATTGAATATGAAATGGGAGATAAGGTTTTCCTTAATGTATCACCTCGGAAGAAGATACTTTGATTTGGCAAGAGAGGTAAACTAAGTTTGAGATTTATTGGCCCATATGAAGTAATTGAACATGTAAGACTAGTGGCTTATTGACTAGCATTGCCTCTTAAACTGTAATAGATTCATAATCATTTTTATGTCTTAATGTAAAGGAAATATAGATCAAATCCCTTACATATGTTATCAACATAAGAGAGAGAGGTACAACCCGATCTTTCATATAAAGAGGAACTGGTCCAGATTATGGCATGTGAGGTGAAGGAATTATGCAACAAAGTAATGCCATTGGTGAAAGTGCTTTGGAAGCATCACAACTCGTAAAAGCTGACTAAAAAAAGTAAGCAACATATAAGGGCATAGTATCCACACCTATTTTAGCTAGCTAATTTTGAGGATGAAATTCTTTTAAGAGGGGAAGGAAATGTAATGTCTAAAAATCTCAATTTTACGAATAGTACTTCTCAAGGCATAAATAGTGTTTTTAAGGAATTAGGTCACATTAAGATGACCAAGAGGAAGTATTAACCATAAAATAGTATTGGGTGAAATTAGATGTGAAAATAAAATCATTAGAGTGACTAAAGATGCAATAAAAGAATTTTACATCTGTGTCATGTGAATAAAACCCAATTTAAGTTAAATGTTAAAATATTCTAGATGTGCTTAAAATGACACAAAAATAGCATGACTTAAAGGTTAAAATTTCCAAATAGTCTAATGGTACTAAAATTAGAATTTTCTAACATCGATAAGTATTTTATTTAAATTTATAGAAAATGCAATTAATTAATTAATTGAGTTCCTATTAGTTTTTAGGCACGAGATTTTAGAGGCTACTACATCAGGAATGTGACAACCCTTATTGATCTAGTTGCTAGACATAAATAAGGATTGCACACACAAATGCGTTATTGAACTCATATCATGTTAACTCTTTTTAAACATGATTAAATTGTTCTAAAACAAATTCCTTATTTCATAAAAATATGGGTTTACAAAAATTTTTCAAAAAATAGTCACTTTCACGTTTGGCAATTCTTATGTTGAAAATCCAGTAGCATAATAGCTATACTGGGACACTATCCCAAATGTGAATAGTAACATGCACAATAAGAAGCATTTCTCTAAACATTTTCTCAACCATTCACATCTCCTGTGTTCTTTGTAATCAGCCTAAATCAATCAGTAACCCAGCTTCAGAAAACATGCATCAATTATAGTAGCATGCAATCATCACAATTTAAAAAATCAACTTTAAAATAAGTTACAGACTTTTGAAATCCAAAAATTAACATTTTCATCTATCTTAGGCCCATATTCATAAAAATTACATCATATGAACTCTTTGTATTTATATATCATAGAACTTAGATTTACATGTACAAAATATACCAAAAGAATCTTCTTTTCTTGATAACTTGATGATCTAAGGCTTTCTACTCAAATTGTCACCTTACCTACACCACAAAAATAGACGATGCGCTAAGTAATAACTTAATGGTGTAATTGATATAACTTGTGTAAATATGCCAATAAAAAACATACATTAATATATGTAACATACATATCCAAACTATTACATGATATGCAACATTAAACATAACATGAATATATGCAATAACATGACAAAACATGTATACATACTACATCATAATAATCATACATCACTACATAATGTCATATATCATGTAAACATTTTTATTATTCATTATAGTCTAGTTTTTTAAGCCTATGCTCAAAAAACACACACACTATGGATAATAGAGTATCAGTGGACCACCTAAGCCCTCAAAACCACATAGACCCTGCACGCATAAGACCTAAAGGTTAGAAAATCCTAGACTGTAGGTCATCATGCATTAGACTTGAAGGTTAGAATATAAATCCAATGATCAACATGTATCAAACCTAAAGGTCAAAAAATAAGATATGAAGATCAACACATCAAACACGTAGGTCAAGACATAATAATAACCTTAAAGTTCATGCATCGCAACTTGAAGGCTATAGAGGTACCAAAGTACACTAGCACTTGATATGACTCCTAGCTGATCGGTCAACCTATCTAACTAGTCTATTTACTTGCATGGGCTATTAACCAATTATTTTTAGTTTCACCTCATTAATATTGCTTAATATTACTTTTAAATAAATTGGTTTAGCCAACTAATGACTAAACTAAGAAAAAGTATTATCACAAGTATTATATGTCATTATAACATGTAACACCACATTACAATGCCATATGTCAAAGTCATTATGTGAATATGCTCATGAATGCATTATATCATTACCTTTTCATATTAAACACGTTATGCTTTCTCATGACAACTTACTTGTCATAACATAATCACACAGCTTATAAGCTCATACACAAAATCACCATATTCAATTATATATCATTCATATACCATAAAAGCTCTTATCTCACCACATACAGGTCATATACATAATAAACCTACAATAGACATAATAATAGGGTATTATGCCATATAAATCTCAATATAAATCATAAACTCACTATATCATGCATCAAATCGATAAATTAATGCATTATCACATTATTTATCTTTTATGCCATCATTTCACATAATATGTTCTAAAAACATTATTAATTCCATGCATATAATCATACATAGATACTAATATATATTGCATGCGTCGCACACACTATCTTTATGCCATAGACTGTTTGGCCCCACTATCATGGTAGGCTTACACTTATATTCCCTTTTTATTAATTATACTACATCATTCCTCATGATCATAAAACATACAAATAACTATACACATTCATATCATGCTTAACATAAAGCATAGGCATACATGATTACATCATAAACCATAACATCATTCATACATCTTACATGTATTTCTTTACATTACATATCCCATCTCACATGCATATGACCACTTAGCCATTCATATACAAAATTTATTATATGCATGTATTTTGTTCCAAATCACACACACAAACACATAATTTATTATATGCATGTATTTTGTTCCAAATCACACACACACACACACACACACATATATATATATAAACTTAGGCCATTCGGCCATCATGCCTTTTAACATTTTGTAATGCCATTAATTACATCACACCTTATCTCTCATATCCATATAGGCAATTACACTCATTTATGGACATATATCGTACATAACACATATATGTGACAAATACATGTGTACACATGCTTATATAAAGCTAACACATATACATACATTCATCAATTGGCCATTCGGACATAATTCCTTCCAATCGCTCAAAAGCTCCATTTTAAGCATTTATCATTATACACAATATCCATAAAGACACATAATTACATTCATAGGTATACATCATATTCTTTATACATGATACACAACATACATACAGATATATGCATGTCAACATTACACATCCTAACCACATACAATATTCTCATCATTCTAACATTATTAATGATCTCAACATACATCCATTACATCATTAACCCAATTAAATGCTAATCATCAGCCTAATTATACATTTAACACATAAATACCATTAATTACATAATATGTAAAATTAAGTCATAATCAAATTCTCACAATTTATTTCAATTACAAATACAAAGATAGTTAAAATGCACTCCTGAGGACCACTTACACCTTACTCTTCCCTTTCTCTTGAGTTTTATTGATTTTCTCAATTGCCCATTATAGATTCAATTTGTAAAAATTTGTAAAAATAATCATACATACATTGAAACAAAAAAAATTGACTACATACACATGACCTAAGGCACCTAGGGAACATGGAAAAATTATTAGAACTCAAAAAAAACTTACCTAATCAATCTCGAGTTACAATTTATCGAGATGAAAAATTGAGGTTTTCCTTCAATTTTTTGAATAATTTGAGGTGAAAATATCATCTAGAGGTCATAAAGGTGTGGACTCAGTTCTCAAATAGAAGAAAATAGGCTAAAATAGAGCTTTGGTGGAGGAAAATTAGCTCTCTTTATTCTTGAAGGTGTCAACTCCCTTTGGTCTAATGAAAAAGATACCATTCTTCATTTGATAAAAAATTGACCCTTTTATACTTTCTTTCTAATTTTCTTTGCCTCATTTTTAACATTCAAGAAACCTATAAATATCTATAAATCAAATCTTAATAGCCTCTAAAAATCTATTCTCGAAAATCACAAAAAAAATCGAATAAAAATATAGTTTTTAAGGTTACTCAATTTTAGCAAAAATACTTCCCAATCTCTAAAAATTCTAATTCTAGTGCCAATAGGCTAACTAGAATTCTTAAGTATTAGGTTGCATTAGTCCCAAAATTTTTTAAGCAATTTTTTTCAATATTTTATGGTTCAATTAAAACTAGGTCACTATTCATGTGACACTACTGTAAAACTTAACTGTCATTTTTATCCAGCTAAATGACTTTGTTTTGACTTCAAATTTCAACCAAAATTATATTATGATTAATACTTCCATTCTATAAAACTAGTGTGACCTAACCTCTAGGAAACTATTCACATCTTGGGAAGTACTATTCATAACACTAAAATTTTTTGGGCATTACATGGAAATTCTTGAATTTTTGGTGCATAAAGAGGAATTTTTGGAGGCACTAAAGTTTAAACTACATTTTTGTGGCTTTAAAATGAAATAGGATTAATCTCAACCACCGAATCACCATGTGGCAAAATTGTGGTTGTTGACAATATTAAGATAAGGGGGTTTCACATAGAATTCTTATATCAAATCAATAAGTTCATCTTACTCCTCCCCTATTCTTGGCCAATACCATCCCTCGTACTCTATCTCCTTCATTTTCTTCACTTTTTCATAAAATCTCAAGTCTAAGCCCTAGTTATACATGAAAATCAATTATCATTATCTCTAAAGCTCTAATTTGGTCTCAAATTAATAAGAAAGGGTTGAATTTAGGGGAAATGAGAAGGTTGAACATTTAATTCTAACCCCTAAATATAGGTGAACAAAATTTTAAAGCCATAACATTTTTCTAGGTAACTGAACATGCTCAGTTTAATGGTTCTGGTGTTATTTTTGAGTTTGGTGTAGTGTGGAATGTTTGATGAAATTTTCTAACATAAGCCCTATTATGTTTTTAAAGAATATAAAGGATAATTAAGGAAAAGGAAAAGAAAAGCTTTGAGGTGTATTTTGAGATGCCAATTAGTCACTTTATAAGTGTATTTGATAAAATATGTGTGCATTTTTATGGTTTATGCATTTTCAATAATATATACATTTTGCCTACTTTGTTAGTTTAGGGGTTTGGATAACCTTAAAATGGTAAAAAAAAATGGTGGATTAGGGTTGATTCCATGTTAGATAAATGGAATAAATGAAAAATGGGTTAAAAATAAATTAATTAGTGAAAATCACACTTTGGCCGAATAGTATGTTCAAAAAGGGCATTTTTGTAATTAAGGTGATTATGGTTGGAATTGATGTAATTAAGGGCTATTAAGCTTAATTGTATTGGTAGATTATGGTTTGGAGATAAAGAATAATAAATGTGAATTATATTTTAACTAGTGTATATGAGATATGTGTATGTTTGTGTGATTAAGAGTGTGATATATAATGCATGTTAGCATAATGTAATTGGCAATGTGTGTTGGCATAATGGTTACTTAGGTAATGGAATTTAAGACATAAGTTGAATATTATAAGATGATTGCTTATATATAATGGGAAGAGATAATAATAATTAAATAAGGTAATGGAAATATGGTGTATGCATATTTTCATGAAATGGTAACTAAAAAGATAACAAGTATGTGTAACTTAGTAATCATATGACTAGATATAGACATGTGATAATATATATAAGCCATGTAACATATATGTAACTAAGAGAAGGAGGTCGATAACCCATGTGTGTTAGACAACCTACTAGATAGGTTTACCAATCAACTTGGGAGGTAGCAACTGCTAGGGCACTTCGATGTCATTTTTATGCGGGTACATCATCGTAAAGTCCATGAGGGCCATTACATATCTATATGTTATACATTGATGATATGTTATTTTTATATGGATACAATCACTATGAGGTCCAATAGTGCCTATGCATATTTTCATATAGGTGCAGCCGCTGTGATGTCTAATAAAGCCATTACACATTTTCATAAATATAGGCCACTACATCTTAAGATCTTAATATCCAATACTAGGATTTGTTTCTATCAAATATGGGCTAAGTAACTAGTTAATTATCATAAAATAAAATAAAGGAAAATAAATATGGCAATAAATTTTGAACATAGATAACAAATTATGAAAATATGGTAATGTAAAATGAGTAAATGTGTAATGGCATAAACATAGTATTGTGTGTAAATGTTCTTGGCATGTTTTTACATTTGCATTGCTAGTTTCATGTTCATGTGTGCAAGTGTAACATATTTTATTGAATTCTCCATTAATCTTTATGCTTAGTCATTGTGTTTTTGATGTATAGGTTATAGATAGTCAACACCGATCTAGCCTCAAAGTAGCAATGCAGCAGACTGGACCACGGTCCTTTTTGGTATACTTTTGTATCTTTTACTACGTATATAAAGATAAATGGCACTCATATTTAGATTTTTGGGATAAGTTTAGTTTTGTTGCATGCAAATAATCAATATGAGTCTAGTATGAGTATGTAAACTTAATATGATAGATGTTAACATTACTATGGCATGTATGGGTGTGGATTTAAGTTTTTGGCTATAGTATAACTACTACAATCGATATGATGGATTTAACTATGATAATGTTGACTGAGATGGGTTATCAGTAATAGATAGATCTAAGATGATAGATTAAGATTGAATTTGATATAGAAGTGTTGTTTTATGCTTGTTTATGTTGGGCTATGTCACTGTGCAATAATTATGCAACCATATTTTTGTCAAATTAGAATAGGATTAAGTGTGCATGGATGTATGTGTATAATCAAACTAATTGTATTTTTACAAAGGATATATAACTATTGATCCATTAAGCCTTTTAAGAAGGTAAAAATGAAATAAATTAAAGCAATAAAGTAAAATTAAGTCAGGTTTGATAGTGTGTCATCTTTAATTTAGGTCAGCGCTCGGATCGATAAGGGGTGCTATAGATGGTGACATCCTTGGTATTTCTATAATTGATAAATAAAGGAGCCCATTTGGCCAATTTATAGGTGCATAGAATTTGGATAATAAAAAAGAAGTTAATTAAATTTAAAAGGGGAATTTAAAGGAAACATTTATTAGTGATTAGGAGGAAAACAAAATTTAAGGATTTTAAGAAGGAAAAAGAAAAAGGAAAAAAGGAAAGAATTTTTTTTAGGTGAACTGACTAAAGTGTCTATTATGGCCATTAGTTTTTGTGATAAGAGATAAGCACCATATTTATAAAAAAGAAAAGGGAGAAATGACAATAACAACTAATAGAATAAACTGGAAATGGAAAATTGCATAAGGAGATGGGAATTTAGTTTAACGGAATTTTAGCCTAGCAAGACTTTAAATCAATAGCCAAAGGACTAAAATTCTAAGAGAAAGCAAAAAATTAAAGCAAGAAAAAGAATCGAGGAACTATAAACATTCATAAGAGAATGCCATGCTTATTTCTTTTATTTTTTTATCTAAATTTTATATGTAAATGTGATAATTCATAGGGAATTCAATTATCAAGTATAATGGGAATGAGGTAGGTAGCCTTGCTATTGCACACAATAGATACAATTGCTAGCACATCATAATGTAGTTGCTGAGTGCAAATAGTAAGTTATGCTACCATTTAACTTGTTGGTTTAATCAATACAGTGAAAATGAGATAGAGAGGAGAATTCTTGTAGAGTAGTAAAGCATTTAATATAATTACTAGCCTTATTATTGTTACTCTATAATGCTCGAAACCCCAATTTCATGAATAGTACTTCTTAAGGCATGAATACTATTTCTCAAGTGATCGGGTCATAATGAGGTGGCCGAGGGGGAAGTACTAGTCATAGAACTAAGATGGGTAAAATAATAATGAAAATGAAGTTATTAGCACTAACCACTGAACTAATAAACTTTTTCATGTTGAGAACTAGTAAATAGTGACTGGAGTTTGCATCAAGTTGTAAAGTGGTCGGGATGTGCCTAGACTTGCTTGAAAATAGCATGACTTAAAGGTCAAAATTCCAAAGAGTTTAATGGTGGTGAAATCAAAAGTTTCTAACATCGATTAGTATTTTATTTGAATTTCTTAAAAATAAGAGTGAATATTTAACCGAGTTCCCTTTGGCTTTTGGACCTGAGATTTTAGAGGGCCTTAAATTGAGAATTTCTATAAGTTTTGGCACTAAAAAAGTAATTTTTGGGCCTTAAACATTAAAATCACATTTTTTAAGCTTAAAACATGAACATGATTAATCAAGGCCATCGGATCACCATATGGTGTAATATGGGCCACCAACCTCTTAATATAAAAGGGGGTGTGGCACACATATGAAAACCTACCATCTTTCTCCCCAATTTCCATCAAAAAGCCAATGCCACCTTCTCGTCCCCTCCATTTCTTTTTTTCTTTACTTTGATAATAATTCAAGCTATTTTCTATAAATTAAATGTAAAAATTTTGCTTCCATAGTCTCCTTAACACTATTTTGGTGAGAGAAATGCCAAGAAAGTTCCAAATTTGAGGGTTATTCAACACTTGATGAATAATGACAATTTTGTGTAATTGATTCTTTTTAAGGTTTCATATTTTTATTATGTAGTTTTAAGGTGTAAATGATGGAAATATTATTAGATTTTAGTTTGGATATATGTAGAATTTATTATGTTTTTTTCTAAGGCAAAAACTTTTGTGTTTGTAGAAAAAGAGAAGAATTTATTGGAGAAAGAGAAGGCCATCAAATCTAACCTCAATTTGGTTTAATTAAAATCTCATTAAAATCTAACCTCAATTGGGTTTAATTAAGCCCATCAAATGGGCCAATTAAATTAAGCCCTGTGCAAAAATCCTAGGTGGGCTTTCTATGCATAGGTTTGACCCAATT
>CANXYI011395254.1:0-11431 GCA_948208565.1 Hura crepitans | reverse complement strand
TATATATTTGTCTCTCTTTCTGTATTTTAACTAATTTCCCTTAAAGCTTAGCTCTTTTTAGCCTCTTTTTGTTTAGTTACCATTTTCTCAGTTTTCTATTCCTTTAGGAAATTTCATTACATTCATATAAATCTATTCCTTCTCAGTTTTGAACACTGTTCTTTAACCTCAGTACATTTCTCATAATTTGTTTCCATTAAGTTAGATTTATGCCTTAGATTTTTCTCTTATTACTATTAGTGAGTCCATTCAAATTATTTTATTCATCCTTTATTCCCATAGGTACAAGAAGAACTCCCAACCACTGGATAACGGGATCATAATGTGCAGTGGCCCCTATTTTGGGCCTTAGTTGCCACACTAACCCCTATAGTCTGAGAACCAGACAAGAAACAGAACAGTGCCGTGGCCTACATTATAGATCCCGGTGTCTATACACCATTATCGTCCGATACTCTAAGGACCCCTCCATAGACCACTCCCAATACCAGACTAGTAGATCAATATTATTATCCTATGGTGGATACTCAGGGATCGATCGATGAACCACTCCCCATATCTACAAAAATAATCTATAGTGCAGTGGCTCATCATAGAACCTAGGCAGTTGCACCTGCTGTACACAGGCTAAAAGCCACCAAACTCAGCCTCTAGCAGCTGCTAATCCCTAGTTGACTGGTTAACCTATCTAGTGTATGAACAACCATGAATTCCCAGACTTTTCCTTTCTGATTTCCCTTTACAGCCTTTACATTCATTATTCAATTTATCCATAACCATATGTTATTCTTTAGCATCATTTTGGGTTCCTTCACCAATGAATTTCCATTGAAGATCTTTCTAGTTTTCTTAAGTAACCCTATAGTCATTTTCCTCTTTGACCCTAACCATCCATTTTATATACTTGTCTTATAACATATTTCTTAAAGAATAAAATTTCTCAAATGTATTGATTTTACTTCACTATTACTATTCTTTAAAAACATTTATTTTCTACATAGTTCGATAATTTGCACTATATTTGTTGTCACTTTCCTAATGATGTTTCTCCCAGTTTAAATCCTTATACTTTTATTAATTATACCTTCTTCACATGCTATGCAGTCATTAATGTTTCCAAGTTCAGTTTCCTAAACTTTATTCCTAGCTTGTTGTACATTAATAATTTCTCCTTAATTTTCCCGGATTTATTTCTTTAGCCTTTTAGTCATTTACTAGCTCTGTACTCCATTCTAGTTTTGATTTAGTCAAATTAATTATTTTTCCCCTGTTAAATGCTTATTCTAGTCATGTTTATGCTAAAAAGACATATGTTAATTTATTTTGTCCGGTTGTATTTTCCTAGATAGTTACAGGTCATTGTAATTTTTTAGACAGTTACAGGTCCATTTTTCATAACTGTCACTATTCATTTGGTACATTTTCCTTACCAATTTATTTACTTATTCCATTCCTCTCTTCACCATAATCCTTTACCTCCTAATCTATGTTTTTTCCTTTAACATTATATACATTTTTCCCATTTTATTTTACCGTAGCAAACCCTAAAACTTTACACCTAGCTTACCATACAAAATCATTACTTTTATTCCAAAAATCCTAAACAACATGTCTTAACCTTATTTAAATCTTCCATGTAATATTTTCTATGTCACTATTTTATATGCCATACTTTCATGCCTTTTTCATTACATACGTTATTCATGTTCCATATCTTACTAATCTTTCACATAATCATACCATGTCATATTCCTCACATGCTATACATCATCCTACCATCCTATTCTCACATGCCAACATACCATACATGTCATTCCCTACCAGGGCATACATGACATACACATAGCCATGCATGCAACACATAGCTACACATCCCTTTCACATCCAATTCACAACCTTATCATAATAAATCATTAATATACACCTTTTAACATTTATTTCACATGCTCCTATACATGCACACACATGAAACCAACACTTCCATGCACACCCATGAAACCAACACTTCCATACACACACCTACACCTTCCATGCCATTTTATCCTAACATACATAACATGTTTTGGGTAAATTCACTTACAGTGAACTCCTTGCCATTCTGAAACTACTCCAGAACCCTTGAATTCCTTTTCCTTCACCTTAAACCACCATTTTCACAACTTCCATATTGGCCCAAATCTTTGAAAATTCCTACAAAAAATACACATAACTCCAAATTGAAATCTCTTTCCATGGATGTCATCTACACTTCAAATGCCCTATTAGAAAAATAAGAAACCATGGAAAGGAACACTTACACATCACTTGAGCACTATTCACTCAAGTATGGAAACTCTCCAATTTGAGCTCCTTTCTTCAAATTAATGGTGGAATTGATGCCTAAGATGGGTAGAGGCTTTAATTTTATAGCTTTTTCATGGAATTTGGGTGAAATTAGGAGAGAGAAAACTTGCCAAAAATGGTGGTTTCTTTATGGATGGCATTGTCTTGGTGGTTTTGGGGAGGAAGATGGAGTTGTAGTCACATGTGTGGTGTACACACATGTGTAATCTTTTATGGGTGAGGTGATGGATTGGACCCATTTGATTGGGCCAAATGGCCTCCAAACTAATTTCTAGCATTTTATATCACTTTTTGGTTCAAAAATTCACAAAATATTCTATAGGCCCCCAAAAATTTCTATTTTAGTTTTAAAATTCCTCAATTATAGTCAATAAGGGCCCTACAAGATTTCAGCTCGAAACTCCTTCGTGAGCTAGGGTTACTATTCATCTCATGCACATTTTAACCTTCAAAAATGTCTAAAATATTCCCTGGACCTCCAAAAATTTTTATTTTAGTTTTAAAAATCCTCGCTTAGTGGCTCAAATGCCCACGTAAAATTTCAAGTCAATAGTTGACTTTTTGGCACTATTCACTTGCCAGAATAAAATATTCCGAAAAAATATCTATTAACCTCAGAAAATTATAATTCCTTCTCGATCATACTCAGTGGAATTTTTGAGGTTCAGGGTATAATATTTTTATGTCCGTCCGGGCACTTCCCAGAGCTGTCCCGATCCGACCTCATTTTATCTTCGTAAACAGTAGTTCTCAACCCGAAATGAATTATTAGTTCTGCTAAAATTTTTATTTCATTCGTTTTGACCACTTTCAAGCCCGTCAAGGTTTTTCGACCAATATGCCATTCATCGGACTCAGAATAATGACTTGCACCATGGAGAACATCACTCAAGTCCAAATAATACTATTCATAAGACCTTGGCATACGGGCATTACAAAATCAAAGGTGATCATGAATGCTAAATAAAAATATTCACATCCTTTATTTATTTCAAAATTTCTAGATATAGATTTTTCTTCATCATAAGGGGTGACTTGTATGGCTTAGATTAAGTTAGACAATATTCAATCCAATGGCTCTAATTAATCCCTAAACAAAATCATCTTTCTTTTATTCCTTTTATTTATTTGTCTTATAATAATACCCTTAATTTGTTTTAATTATTCCTCCAGCAAATAAATTCCAATTCAATGATTTTTAATGTCTTAGAATATTTTAGTATTATCATGATCAACTTTTAGATCGATCAAAGTTGCTAAAATTTAGCTCTAACCAAGTTACTATTCATTTCTAATTAGGCCCTACATTTATTTTTAATTTTTAAATTCCTTAACAATCTCATTTTCATCTCCAATTCTATCTAAATTTATCTTATGAATAATACTTTCATTTGGTTGGATTAGTGATGCTTGGGTTCCCAGAAAGCACTATTCACGACTAGGGTTATTATTCACCCCAAACTATATCTCACTATTCACCCCAGACTATCTCCTAAACCTTATTTCCATAATTTCTCATTTCTTATGATTAAATCCTTATTCCTTTCTACCTTATTTTACTCCAACATTTTACCATAAAATGTGGATTTTCCATTTTGCGCTTTATCTTTTCCTCAAATTTCATTTATGTTCTTTTACCATTTTCCTTCATTTTTTCATATAAATTGACTTTACTTGATTCGAGGATCACATTTATTCCCTACATTTCCATAAATTCCTTCTCTATCCATATGTAAATCCACATCAAAAGTCGAGGTGTGACAAAAAGAAATTGTAGAGTCTTTATGATGTGAGATTCTTGTTACATGCAAATGTGATAATACTTAAATTATCCCTAGTCATAGTATTAATAAGGAAGAACATTGTTAATGCAGATAGATTAGGACATATTATAATTTTTTACTAGGTCAAGCAATAGTGCTCACAAGCTGTAAGCATGTCAATAGGTGGAGTAACATATGGATGCTTGCTTGAGAAGCAAGTTCATTGAAGACCTAACATAAGATCTTCACATGGATACTTAATCTATATCAATGAAAGCATCTCATTGTATCATTGGTGTAATATGCCTAGACTTGAGACCACTAACTATCTTAAGTATGGAGTGATATATTTTGACTTTGGTGCTTTTACTTCGAACTAAAAGTATACATAGCTAGGATATTGGGTATATCATGAGATATTTGAAGGTAAGGTAGTGATCAATAAAGGATTCACTACCCCAGATTATAGTGAGGAGTTTATCTCACAGTTATAATATGTTATCTTTGTTTGGGAATCTTTGGCCAAAGTAAAATATAAGTGTGAATCAGATTCATAAGGGCATTTTAGAAATAAAGATAAAATTATTAGAGCCAACATATTTAAGGCTTAATTAGACATACTTAATTAACCATTAAGTTGACACTAGTCCATACTTAAGCTTGAATGAGATAAAAGATAGTGAAAAGAGTTTATTGCATAGTAATTATACATGAAGGGGTTAAGTCAAACCACTTGACTTTTCAGCATTTAGATAATTATGATGCATGGCTAAATGTCTCTTATGACTTGTGCACATGAGAATTATTAATTGAGAATTAATTATAATTTAATAAGATTGAATCTTAAGAATCCTAATTGAAGTAGGATTCTAATTCACTATATGTTACCAATGTGCCTTGAAAGCCCATAAAGTCACACATGTAAAGAATTTTTGAAATGAAAATAAAATTCATCAAATATTTAAGACTTGAAATGTCATTGAATATTGAAGAAATAAGAAAGAAAAATAAAATTGGGCTTAGAGTCCAATCAAATGTATATGACCTAAAATTAGGGATAGATACATTGGGCTTGGAGGTCTAGTTATAGATTTTTTATCCAATTTTTTAATGCTTAAAAGGCCTTCAAATTAGGTTTAGTGCTAATTTTAATTAGAGCCTTAAATGGCTACCTAAAGCAAAGCCAAAATCTATGTGCATAAGCCTAGTAAGTGGGCCATATGTAAGTACTAGTAAGAGGCCCATTTTATAGACCTTCTTAAGGCAATTATAGGTTAGATTTTTATGATATTAATATCAAAACTATGGAGACCAATTAGAAATGAATAGCCTAAAAAAATCAACTACTAGAGCCCTTTCCCTTACTTTCCTATCAAGATTATTTTTACCATAAAGAGACTTTTTCTTTCTTCTACTTCTCTAATATGAAAAATCTTATTAGCTTCTAGGTTTATTGAGTTTATATCATCATCAAGTTCTTGTGTGGATACTTTGGAGATGTTCTCGTGAGGATTATTATGGTTTGCCATAACTCGGTGAGGTGAATAGAAGAAAATGGCACTTTTTTATGAATAACGACAAATTTCTTTTGCTATTTTTTGTTGTTCCTATCCATTTTAAAACCTTTCTGTGTCTTATTAATGTTTAAGTTCCTTGAAAATTTTAAATTCCACCGGCGCGCTTAAAGAAAACCAACAGGGACTCTTCAAACAACCCAAAATAGATTCATGTGCATAACAATGATGAGAATAACTAGAATTTGATCAGTATAACATAATTAGCATCAATGTGATTTAGGTAACATGCAATAACCACAATTATGAATCAAAAATATATTATTCATCATTAATAACCATTAAACAATGATCAAAATAAGGCACAAATCACATATCATCATACTATTATCGCACATAAGTTCGTATAGACTATGACAAACAACATGCATCAAATAATCAGTTTGTACACACTAGAATCTTTATAAAAGGAGGCCTGTGTAGATTGCAGTTACAAAATAAAAATATCAAATCAAATTATGAAATGATTAAATTATGCAATAGGACACATATGATTATTAGCTACCCCTTTAATTAGTGTAAGGATTACAAAGAACCACCTCACATAGCTAATTACTCATTGAAGATCATTAGTAATCCAAGAAAACGAAGAAGAATGAGATGAAAATAAAGGCCTTAGACCTTACCTGTTGACTAAACTCCAAGCAACAAAACTAAGGTCATGTTTGGAAGAAAATAAAGAATTTAGTGAAGGTTCGGGTTTGTAGATAAGCTCCTACAATAAAAATTCTTTATATTAATTGCTGATGATTGGCAATATCTAAATAGTTCATTAACGGGGTATTTATAAGGTTTTGGTGAGACTTTCTCATTCAACTGAATGAGAAGTCTCATCAGATTAGAAATCAGAATCCTAATAAGAAAGCTTTATTTTGAAATCTTTTTGGATTGAAGTCCATGTGGACCTTGGTTTTGAGGAAAAAGGTCCATACAGACCATGGGCTTAAGAGGTATAGGCAAATCATGAACCATAGGCTCGATTATTTTGGGTTTGCTATTTGCTAGTTCATGCGGACATGCAGTAAGCTAGTCCATATGGACCAAATACCGTTGTAGTCTGTGTGGACTATAGTTCCAGATGCTTAATTGTGTTGCTCAAGCTTATCTATGGTTATCATCATAGGCTCAAAATTGGGGTACTTACATATCCATAAAGCTTTTTCTTATCAATTAATAACTTATTTGCTCTAATTTTTATTTGGGCTATAATACCCTTTAATAATTATAAAATTTTTAATTATTTTATATTAATAAATTTTTTTATTAATATAAATAATAAAAATAAAAAGTTAAAACATATATAATAATGATGCCGATGATATTAATAATTAATAATTTTAATTCTATCTGTGTGAATATTTTTAAAATAGATTAATTTTAATTGTAATATATATAATACATGTAAAAATATATAGCACACGTGTATAAATAAATTATATTGTTAATAGTCATTTAGAAAACAACATCTACTCGTAAATTTTTACCAAATGCATGTGATATTTTAGATTTCAGCTATCGACTATCAGCTATCAGCTGTCTATTGGATTGAACAATTAAATTAATGGGGTGTTTGGATTAACTTTTTGAGGGTACTTGTTAGCCTTTTTAATTTTAATAGTTGTATTAATAGTGTTTAATTAATAATTTTAATCAGCTGCTGATATCCGTTTCTTTTTTTTAATTAGCTTCTATTTCAAAAATTCCATCTATAAAATTTTTTCTTATCAGTTGATAGCTCATTTTTTAATATTTTTTATTTAGACTATAATTATTTTATATCAATAAAATATTTTATTAATATAAATAATAAAAATAAATATTAAAATATAAATGATGACAGCGATTATAATAATAATAGACATAATATATATATATATATATATATATATATATATATATATAATGGTAATTGTTATAAATATAATATATAAAAAAATATATATAGCACATATTTATATAAATAAATTATACATTTAATAGTAATTTGATATAAAAATAACAACCATTTATAGTATTTTTGATATTAACTACCAGTAACAACTATTAATTAAATTAAATGGAGTCTAAATTGGACTTTAATGTATATTAACTATCCATTATTAAATGCCAAACATCTACTCTTAGTATTAGCCGTCGAATATTAGTTATCTTAAATTTATGAATCAAATGGCTCCTATAAGTCTACTGGTAGCTGTTTACTAAAGGAGTGAAATAATTAATAGATGTTTTTATATTCGATTAAATACATCATCATCATCACGTGCCATATTAATAACATAATTAATATTAATTATAAAATAATAAAAATAAAAACTAAACTACAAATTATTTTAAGTCATATTCTTTTTTTAAGAATTATTTTAGTGTCATAAATACTAAGATGGACAAAAAATCAAAATTGAAAATATATATAATATAATTAATTTTTATGTTCTTTTGCCAATAATAAAAATTTCTTTGTTAAATTTTATGTATGAGCCAATAATAAATTACCACAAATATAAAAAAATTATTAAAAAAAATTTCAAACAAATATGACACTTTATAATTATAATTATTTTCATTATGTGATAATATACAATTGATTTGGTATATAAGTTCTTTTTATTTAAATTAAGCTTAACATATAATTTCTTTTAAATTTGATACAGAAATTCTTTTATACATTTAAATTTTATGAGTGTTCTATGGTACATTTAAATTTGACAAAATTACTACCTATTACCTCTTAAATTTTACAAAAATAATTTATTATCCTCTTAAATATGGTAAAAGTGTACCCATTATCACTTAAAAATTTATGTGCTAAAATTTTTACTTTCTATTACATTTCATTTAAAAGTATAATACATGCACTTTTTGTCAAATTCAAAGAGATAATAATTCATTTTTATTAAATTTAAATGTGTTATAAGTTACTTAAAAAAATAAAATGTATAAAAGATAAAATGTGTAAAGAACAAATAAAGTGTTACAGCTGAAAATATGTGTCATCCCTTTAAATTATAATTCATTAACTGGATTTGTAGTTTAACTTTTATAAATCATATTCAAAAGATTCTTTATTAATTTTAAAATTAGTTTTTTTTTTCGTAAAGTTGAAATACTAACACATTGTTCTATTCTCTTTGAAATTTGAATTTTTTTAATGTGTACTTTGTTACTAGTTGGTTTTGCTTTTTTTTTTTTTAAAAAAAATGAAGTTACAATCTTATCAAGATACGTTTCTTTTTTTTTTTTTTTCTTTTTCCCTTTAATATTTTGAAACATATGTAGTTGCAAATTTTTAAGCAAAATATAACTATGAAAAAAACAGAAATTGATATTTATTTTTATTTTAATTTATCTTTTTTGTAAATTTTATTCTAACTTATCACAGAATATATACTTGATTGGAAAGTTGGGTTAACTTAATTTCTTTGGTCCTATCTACTTATAATTATCAAATGTTAAAACTTGCATAAATATAGTTTATTATGCATGTGATTGATTTAGTTTGAAAATTGATAAAATTAAAATTCTTTCATGAAATAACTAAAAGATCAAATTTAATGCAAATAATTGAACTATTTAAATCAAAACATATTCTAATTTTTTAATTTCTTTACATATATTATAATAAGTATAGTTTACATTGCAAATATATATATATAACATGAAAAATATTATTATATTATAAAATTTTGATATATAATCAACTTTATTTAAACTTCAATCTCATCTTAGTAAAACATCTAACCATGACCCTCTATCTTTTCTGGTTATTTACTCAGGCTAGTTATGAAATCTTGGAGGAACTTGAGAGTGTCCTTGCCAAATTGCAAGTGGAAAGCATGCATCATGTTAAGCTACCTCTCCATCAAAGCCTAATAAATGTAGATATTACTTTTCTTGTTGGAAGTCTGAAAGAGCATTAAAGAAGGTAGCAAAGACGATTTACTCGAATCGGCCCGTATAGACTAGGGAAGCTTTTTTGAATAAGTCATTCACTTTAGAAAGGCCTTTGGCTTTCTTGATGTTTGCGCCACCTTGAAATTGAGAAAATAAGGGTCAAGACAAAAGAAAAGATCAAAATATTGCAAAAATATGAAAAAATATAGCAAGTATGCCAAATACAGTTGATATATGCACAACAGTACCATGTATTCGTGCAAAAGTCCTAAGCATCTACATAGATGCTCCAAACATTTATATAAATGTTTGTACATCAAAGCATATTTAAAAGATCAGAACCTCCATGTTGAGGTTTGAATGTCTGGGCAGATATCTAAGGTATTTGTTTAGATTTTTTTTCTTTTTGGAAAACGTCAAATGAATAGAGTGCTAGTCAATCCAAATTCTACCTTAGACCTAGATTCATTTAAAGTTTGTTGGTCCAAACTATGTTATTTCATAACATTCCAATGATTTTAACTGTTAAAATTTGATGAAAAAAAGAAAATAGAAAGAATTTTAATTTATTAGTTTGTGGGCGAATAATGAGGCACGAGTTTCTAATTCCTTAAAATATCAACATAGTTGTTGAAAGTACCAAGATTCTTGGGAGCTTTATGCATATTTTATTAGGTCTTAGAAGTCAACAGGAGGTAGAGGAGGTGTCTTAGCCATGGTGGAATCGGGTGGAAGCAAGAAAAAAATTCAGAGGAAGAGAAAAAGAGGGAAAGTGGAAAGAAGACGGATGAAAATTTTGAAAATTTCTTGTATAGGCTGAAACTAAAAAGTTTGAAAATTTTCATATAGGTTTGGCTTGATGCCGATTGCAAATGCTATATAAATGGAATTTCAAAATTTGCATATAAGTAGCAAGTACCTAAAGACCAATACACATACTTAACATGAACACAACACGTGGAACAAATTTAATACCGAACCTGTAACAAATCTATTTAAGAACTACTTGGACTTGTCATATTAGGGCTGAATACAAAAAAAAAAAAAAAAGAAAACCCTTCGCCATTCTTAATGGTAACGTACTCCTTATTTCATATTTATTGCTATGATGATGAAGATTTATTCTTGGAACTACCAGGAGGTAGCTTAACCTATTTTAATTGTTTTGAAAGAATAAGTTAGAAAATACAAGCCAGATTTGATTTTCATCACCGGAGCAAGAATAAGTAGTAACCAAGCATATAGTATAATTACTAAAAAAGAGTTTAACTACTTCCATCGCAATGAAGCTAACAATTCTTTGAAGGGATTTGGGCTCTATGGAGTGTTAATATAAATGTTCAATTTGTAAAGGGTAACTTCAATTCATCCATTTGCAAACTAAAATTAACTTAGAATGTGAATTCTATTTATGGTAGCCCCAGTTTCACGAAAAAAAAAAAAAGGAAACTTTGGGTATTGAACTAAGGATCCTTACTACACTACAAAAAAAAAAAATAGTATATTGCAACGGATTCTACTACGGAAATAATTTTATAGGAGATTTGCAACCAAATCGGCGATGGATTTATCATTCCGTCACGAATTTGTAAATAATAAAAAAAGGAAAAAAATCACGACGGATTGGCGATGAAATAAAAAATTCCGTCGCGAATCTTGGTGCCATTATTTGCCGCCTGATGGATTCACAGATGGAATTTCTGTTGTCAATTTTTTCCCCAATTAAAAAGGATAAAAAATTGCGACAGAAAATTTCTGTCAAAAATTGCAACGAATATTATCCGCAATGAAATTTCTGTAGCAGAATTAAAATTGTAATATATTAAATTATAAAAATATTAATGTAAATAATTAATTAAC
>CANXYI011394995.1:0-14608 GCA_948208565.1 Hura crepitans | reverse complement strand
CTTCATTCTTATAAAAATGGATTATTCCTTAGAGAAGTTGGTTGAAATACATATTGATGAGATAGTTAGGCTTCAAGGAGTCCTATCTTCTATTATTTTAGTCAGAGATCCTTATTTTACATCAAGATTTTATAGGAAACTCCAAAATACCTTAGGATCCAGGCTTAGTTTTATCATAACTTTTCATCCACAGGTGGATGGTAGGTCAGAGAGGATTATTCAAGTGCTTAAGGATATGCTTTGAGCATATGCCATAGAGTTCAAAGGCAGCTAGGATAAGTATATCTCTTGGGCAGAGTTCACTTACAGCAAAAGTTACTAAGCAAGCCTTAGTATGGCTCCTTATGAGGCATTATATGGGAGACGATGCAAAACTCGATTATGTTGGAGTAAGTTGAGTGAGAACAAGCTTATAGGACTGGATTTGATCAAAGACACTGAAGAGAAGGTAAAAATCATCAGAGAAAGACTGAAGCCTACTTTAGATAGACAAAAATCCTATGTGGATTTGAAGAGAAGAGACATTGAGTATAAAGTTAGTGACAAAGTCTTTCTTAAGTTATCTCTATGGAAAAAGGTGTTGAGGTTTGGTAAGTAGGAAAGTTGAGTTCGATGTTCACTGGACAAAATGAGATAATAGAACATATGAGTCCATTGGCCTCAGGACTGGCTTTACCTCAAGAGTTATAGTAGATTCATGATATGTTTCTTATCTTGACACTGAAAAGGTATAGATTAGTACCTTCACATGTGTTAATAGCTAAAGAAGTGGGGATACTGTCAAACTTGTCATATGAGAAAGAACTAGTAAATATATTAGCCAAAGAAGTTAAGGAGTTGCAGTACAAGATAGTGCCATTAGTAAAGGTTCTGTGGCAACATCATGGCATAAAAAAAGGGACATGGGAGAGTGAAGCACAAATAAAGGAGCAGTATTTGTACCTCTTTGAATCAAGTATGTCGAGGATGACATCTCTTTTAAGAGGGGAAGAAATGTAACCACTTGAAAATCCAAACTCTCATGAATAGTACTTTACGGGTTGAATAGTGCTTCCCAAAACTCGAGTTGCACTAAGTGTACCAATGGAGACTATTAAATATGAGAGAATTTTGTACAAAGTTTGAAGCCAATCTAAAGTCATTTGTATGGTTAAAAATACTAAACAAGACTTTATGGCAATATCCTATGAATAGTGCTGTAGGCAAAGCTAAACAATAAGATAATTCAAAAGTTGCTCAAAATAATATAGAAATTTTACAACTTGATACTTAAATATTACGAATAGACCATTGCTTTGGAATCAAAATTTTTAGATATCAGGAAGTATTTTTACTGTGTTTTTGGCTAAGAATATATATTAATTTTTTGCTTTTCTTCGTCTTTCAAGCCTGATTCTTTATAGGTCTATGAGATTCAAAATTACCTAATTTTAGAAACCTATATTGATGAATTTTGATTCTTCTAGAGGGGATAAATAAATTATGAAAACAAAATAAAATATTTTTTTAAATACACCAAATTACCATTTCGTTCTACCATTTTCATTTCCCTCCATTTGGCTCTATTTCCCTTCTACTTTCTCCAACATGGTTGAAACCCTCTCCCCATCTCATTCTTCTCTTTTTTTCTCATTTCTATCCATACCCACTTTAAAAAACAAATCCTAATAGTTAGGACATTCTGAGACGAGCTTGTAAACACTAAGAATGCCTTATTTGGCATAGAATCTTGAGAGGAATCGAGATTTCTTCTCAAAGTGAATAGTGACCATCCTGTAATCAGGCAATTTTCTTTCCATTCTTATATTTTTCCTAGACCTTATGGGTGCCCAAGAGTGCGTGTGTATGCTCGTTTTATTTTTCAGAGATGTATATGATTTTTTTATTATTTTTCTAAAAATTAACCTGTTTGAATTCGTAAGCAAGAATTTGAACCGAGCTTCTTAAGGCAAGGAGAAGGCCTAAAAAAATGATGGGGGTACCTGATGGCATATTTTTCTATGTGTAATTATTTTAAAATGAATAGAAATGCACGAAAATTCATTATGTGTATTTATGGCATATTAGTGCATTAATGGCAATTATGAGTTTAATGCTTGAGATAATTCAATATTGATAAATGTTAATGTTGGATGATATAAATGTGTTTTATGAATGATGATTATATTACATAAGGGGGTTGAATGCCTCATTTGGGCTAGGTACAAAATTTATGGGCTATTATTGCCTAAAATAAATGTATAAGTAATGTATGGGGAAAATGGTGTAAATGCCATTGTGTATGCTTACATGTGATAAAATGAATGTGTGTGTGTGCTTATAGTAATGGTCGAATGCCTTTAATGTGAAAATGACATGATTTAGATGCATTTATGGCATAAAAAGGATGTATGAGTAATGTATGGAGAAAAATGGTATAAATGTGATTGTGAGTGGTTTAACATGTTTAAATGCATAAGTGTGGGTATATGGAAGTGGCCAAATGCCACCTTGACTTACATGTGGGTTTTTGCCATGTAAATAGGCATTATGTGTAATCAAACCAATAAGTGTTAATATTATGTGTAAAATGGCGTGTTAATACGATATGTGGCTTTTATGTAAATGCTTGATACATTATGCATTATAAGGCATGAATACATGCAATTGATGAGAAAGAATTATGCTTGGAATGCAAATTGATTATATGTGCATTAATGCAATCACATAAGCCTTAGTAGTGCTTTAAATGGCAAATTGATGAATTGATGACAACTCATATGCATAGATGTGCATTATGACATTGAAATGTGTTAATAAATCTTATTAAAGTAATTTACACATAAATTGAAGGCCTTATACTTGTGTGGGGCAAATGGTTCATGAGTTTAGACCTTGCTAATGTATAAAATGGCCAATGTGACAAGTTTATGCAAGTTATGGCATAAAATGATAGTATATGTTAAAAATAGTTATAATGGGATAAAATAATAAGTTTAATATTGCTTATACATTTGGACAACCTAGTTTGGATAGGTTGACTGATCAACTAGGATTTTAGCAGCTACCAACTTACCTTTAGGTATAAGACCTACAAGTCACCGTTTCATGTGTCGATAGGCATGAGACCTATAAGCAAATGTGTCTACATATCTATAGATGTAGGTGCCTTTCAATACAATGTTTTTATGTAGTTTTAGGTATGAGTGTCTTCAGGTAAAATGTTGTCATGTACCTTCGGGTGCGAGGCCTTCAGGCTAATGATATCTACTATCCAGCCTTAGATAGTTGCCTCCTTAGTATGGGTATGAGTTAAACAAGAGAAAATGAAAATGTGACAAAATAAGGAGTTTAACATATAAAAATGATTATGAAACCCAAACATGGAGTTATGGCATGAATACAAGGTTATGACATTTAATGTGTGTTATTATGCTTGTTATGAGGTGATAAATGAGTATGTTATGTATAAGGTTCATTTTGTTTATATTGATGCTAGTTATGCTACATGCAATGACATAATGTGGCTTATGCATAATTGGTGACATGTATACATATCAATGTGATAGTTTGCTCATAAGCCATAACGTATACTAACTATTGATAGCATATTATATAATTGTTATGAAATGAATAATTGCATACTTAAATTGACATATTCATATTAAAGTGATTACACCACTAAGAGAAAGCTTAGTGCATTGCTTTTGTTTGTGATGCATAAGTAATTGAGTAGCAGATTAGAGTTAAAGCTTTTGCCCCACAGGAGAACACAAAAAACTGCCTACTTTTGGATATTTTTTTTTCTTTTTATAAAATGGTCAGGATGCAAACACAATGGAAGTGCTTTATTGATTCAGAGGGATTGGCCTAATCTATAAACATGGGTCAGTTTTGTAACTTAAAACTATATTATTGTAAAAGCTTTATATTTCTCACATGTTTTGCATGATATCTTTTAATATTGCATGTTAGAGTGCTGCTTGTGATGAGCCTGAGGCTCTATGTTGTTTTTTTTATTGGAGGGTTAGAAAGACCCATTTAGAGTTGTCTTTGTGATGTATGTTATTTTAGAAGTGTTTTTAATAGGTTTACTATTTGGGAAAGTGTCTCGGTATAGCCATAATGCTGCTAGATTTTTGACATGATTAAAGTGTCTCGGTATAGCCATAATGCTGCTAGATTTTTGACATGATGACCTTATTAGTTGCCTTGTAAAAGGTGCCAAATGATTTTTTGCATTTTTATAACTTTATAAGCTAAGAAATGTTCTAATTAATAAAATTTTTAATTTAAAATAAGATTTTGGGATAGTAGAATTAGATATCGATATATATGTGCACTCTCTATTCGGGTCTAATGTATGAGTCAGGTAGAGGGTGCGACACTTAATAGTGTCACAGCTTAGATTTAGGCTTTCCTCTAAACTGATGGATTACATAAGAGAAATGTAGTAGTTGTAGTATGTTTACATCTTAACATTTTATATGTAGGGCTCATAGTCTATTTCTCTTAGATACAAATACGGGTATGAGTCATACCACTACTTGAAGCAATGAGGAGGAAGTAGAGAGCCATGCTCCTATTGCTGTTGCACAAGGTGAGGCACAATAAGAGTATGTGACCTCCAGTGACATAGGACACATTAATCTTATACAACAGGGTTAGCCAACTTGGATAGAAATGGTCTTAGAGTCTATCAAGTAAGTGACAATGGCTGTTACTGCTATAATTGCTATAGTACACACAACTCTACCTCTAGTACCTGAAGAGCAGTAGGCTTTTTAGAAGACGTATATAGGATGGTTATTAAAGAATGTGACTATGTTCTTTAAGGGTAAGGAGTTGAGTATTAGCTAGATTAAATGCTCAGGATCATGCAATAGTTGAGGTGTTCTTAGAAGGAGTATGCAACCTGTATTACTTTTATGCTATCAGAGGAAGCTTCGAAGTGGTTGGAAACTATTACAAAGCATAAGATAATTTATGATCTTAATTGGGAGTTCTTCCTTTAAGAATTCAAGAAGAAATACATAAATGAGCATTACCAAGAGCAGAAGTACTAGGAGTTCATAAACTTAAGGCAGAAGCATAAATATATATTTGAGTATGAGAAGGAGTTTGCTCACTTAAGTAGATACACCAAGGTTATGGTGGCTACAAAAGAAGACTACTACAATAAATTTGAGAAGGGGTTAAACCTAGACATTGTGCAACAATTTGCTCTAGTGAAGATTATGGATTTTTCAACCTTGGTAGTAGCTTGTCATACCATAGAGATGGTACATTATCTAAGATAAAAGAGAGATAGCATCAAGAAAAGATCATATTACTAGAGATAGGGTAGTTTTTAATTATACAACTGATAAGAAACAAAAAAAAGGGGGTTATCCAAGCAATAACATAGCAAAAAGTAAGAGTAATCTCAGAGGTTAGGATAGGGATCTAGAGCATGGACCTAATAGTAAACCTTGAAATCTAGTGCTTTTATATCTACTGCTCATAGTGTTTTGATACCAGAATATGAGACTTGCCATAAAAGAAATAGAGTTATCTATTAGAAGGCTACGCCGAGAGTTTATTGGGTTTATGGCTCTAAAGAGCACTTACAGAGAGATAGTTCAATGAGACCATAGAAGTTTTCACAATAAAGGGATAAAAGAGACACCAAAAGTAGAGCTAAGGCTAGCCAAAAGGATAAGTCAGAGAGTAGAGCTCAAGCTCAATAGTATACCATCCAAGCTATAAAGGATGTAGACGCTTTAAAGGTTGTAGCGAGTATTTTTCATATCCTTGATTTACCTACTTTAGCACTGATAGAACTGGGGTCCATACATTCATATATTTGCACAATACGGGTTATAGATCAGGAGTTAGAGTCTGATGACCTTAAGTTTTACATGATGGTTAGCAATCCTATAGGACAACATATCTTAGTAAACAAACTTTACAAAGATTGTCCTTTGTTAGCACAAGGACATGTTTTCTTAGTGGATCTCATTGAATTAGCATTCAATAAGTTTGAACTTGTCTTAATCATGTTGCTTGTCTAAGTATCATGTAATAGTGGATTGTAAGAGGAAGAGGATCAAGTTACAAGCTAGTGATAGATCAGAAGTGACATTGATTGGTGAGAGATTAGATTGCATGGCTAATATAGTATCAGTAGTTATGGGTAGAAGGATAATGCAAAAGGGTTGTCAAGCCTACCGTGTATATATGGTTAATAGTAAAAAGGAAGTATCAGAAACAAGTCAGATTCCTATTATGGCTGAGTTTGAGGATGTTTTCCTAGATGAATTACCTAGTTTGCCACTAGAACGGGAGTTAGAATTTGGAATTAAGGTGATGCTAGGCATAACATCAATTTCCATAGCTCCATATAGGATAGCTCTTATGGAGTTGAAATAGTTAAAGATATAGTTGTAAGATCTTCTTGACAAAGGTTTCATTAGATTAAGTGTTTCACCATAGGGAGTACCGATTCTATTCGTCAAGAAGAATGATCGTTCTTTGAGGCTTTGTGTGGATTATAGGCAGTTGAACAAAGTCACCATCAAGAACATGTATCCATTACCATAGATTGATAAACTTTTTTATTAGCCTAGAAGGGTAGGTGTCTTTTCTAAGATTGATCTTAGATCTGGGTATTATCAACTAAGAGTGAAGGAGGTAGACATACATAAAATGGCTTTTAAGATTAGTTATGGTCACTAGGAGTTCTTAGTGATGCATTTTTGGCTAACTAATCCATCGGTCCATTCATGCATCTTGTGAATTAGATTTTGAGGTCATTTGTAGATTAGTTTGTAGTAGTCTTCATCAATGACATCCTTGTGTCCTCTAAGGATCGAGAAGAGCATGAAAAGTGTCTATGAATAGTTTTACAGATTTTGAGGGATGAGAAGCTCTATGCTAAGCTTAGCAAGTGTGATTTTTGGCTAGAGAAAGTACCATTTTTAGGTCATATAGCATCAGTAAAAGGCATAAGCATCAATCCTAAAAAGATTCAGGGTATAATGGACTGGAAACCACCTAGAAACATAACTTAGATCAAGAGTTTCTTAACTTTGGCTAGATATTATAGAAGGTTTGACAAGGGGTTTTCCTTGATTGCAGCCTTTATAACACATCTTCTAAGGAAAGATATGAAGTTTGAGCCGGATAGTAAATGTTAGGAAAGTTTTGATAAGCTTAAGAGTATGTTATCCGAGGCTCCAATTTTGGTTCAGCTAGTGTTAGGGAAAGAGTTCACTATATACAACGATGCCTCACTAAATAGGTTGGGATGTATACTCATGCAGGATGGCAAAGTTGTTGCTTATGCTTCATGGTAATTAAAACCTCATGAGAAAAACTACCCGACACATGACTTGGAGCTTATGCCATTGTATTTACTTTAAAGATGTAGAGGCATTATATTTATAGGCAAAAGTGATATGTCTTCACCAACCATAAAAGTTTGAAGTATCTATTGACATAGAAAGAGTTAAACTAGAGGCAAAGAAGATGGAAAGAGTTTATCAAGGATTATGATTGCCTTATTAACTACCGTCTTGGGAAAGATAATTATAGAGATTATATATTTTTAATAGGGACGAGAGTGGTTTATAGAGTAGCCACCTAGCCTTTACACCAGGACCTTTGATCTTCTTTATCAAAAAGGTTCAAAATTTTAAATCTTATTCATGTCCTAATAATATGTTGTCCATGTATATTGTAATTTTTATCAATCCCTTATCATTCAAGCATACATCATTCTTAATTTAAATTACATCACCTTTGCATGTATGGAAAGTAAATTACAGTATTTAAAAGAGTATGACAAATACATTGTACATGTAGAAAGCGGGTCATTCTTTAATTGCTATCTGACCTGACAATTACCCGTAATTCCATAGGAATTGGCAGTGATTACCTAACTCCCATCTCTAGGAGATTAGCCTTTATTAAGATGCATTTTTCATGTGACTTTGGATTAAAGAAAACTTAGAGCCATTTTAATTAAGAAAACAACAATTAATTATTTATAAAATTGTTTGATGTGAAAGTTAGGTTTTAGCATGTAAAGCAAGTTATTTACTGCCAATTACAATCCCAAAAAAAGCAATCAAGTGTAAATAGTACAAAACCAAAGAGATAAGCTATAGTCCTAAAATAGGCCCACTTTAGCATCGTTAGGTTCGTACGGACATAGGAGGTAATGATGCTTAGTCCATATGGACTTTAGCTAAAGGAGGATTAAGTCCATCTCATACTTTCACTCTAGTGCAAGGTCCAGTCAACAACTTAGAAAACATTAAAGCCAAATAAGTTATATCTGAGTTACTAATATACGAATGAATAGAACCATAAACATACTCAATATAGATACATCATATATTATGAATCATAACAACAAAACACGCTGAAGGATTATAATGGAAAGTGTCATTCATAAGTCTATGCAAACTTGTGACCCTCGTGACATGGAGTTCATACAGACTACTAAACTTATCTAACATACATGAAGTAAAGCCATACGAACTAACCTATATACTTGCACTTAAAGATACTAGGTTCGTGTCGACTTAATTATGTAGTGATCAGATTCATGCAATAAAAATTAAATCCTCATGGCATACTAGATGTTAACTAATACATCTATTCCACATTTTATATTTCCAATATAATTAGCCTACTCATCATTGATAGGATGGGGATAACAAAGCAACACCTCATATATTAACAATCTTAGAGATTATTAGCTTGTAAAAGACATAAAAATTTCATTCATAGACCTTAGATATTACCTGGATTAAAGGATCTCTTCAAGCACTAGCACAAAAAGCCTTTTGATTTAAGTGAGGGTGGTTGAATTCTTCCTTATGACAAGTCTTACCAAGCCTTTAATACCTTCTGCTGCTTGAATGCTTACAATTATGATTGTTTTTTAATTTAGGTTTTTTGAAGCCCTCTCTATCAATGGAAAGAAGTATTTATACTTTTTTCTTTAGCTTTCCTACCCCCTTTCATGCAGAAGAAAGTTCTAATCTTTTAAGGATTTTGACTCTTAGACTAAACAAGCAATATTTCCATTTAGAGTATATTTCTCAATGGCAAGTTTGTGTAGACTTATCCTTGATGGTCCGTGTTGACTAAAGTTTCTGAAGTGATGGTTTGTGGTCTTTATAGGCTAGGTTCTAGCCATTTCTATGGTTAGTCTGTGCGAACTCAGGTAGTAGGTCTGTCCGGACTTATATCTTGATGGCTTTTTATGCTGTGCTCAAGAGCTCATCTCTAGCTATCATCATGGGTCAAGGTGAGGTGTCTAAACTAATGTTGTTATGGATGCCTTGAGTAGGAAGTTTATGTCAGCTTTGAAGGTGGTGCATGTTAGTTTAAAGTTACAAGATGATGGTTGTTTATTAGCTGCACTGCAAGTCAAGCCAAGTTTGATGCAAATGGTTAAGCGTTCATAAAAGGATGATAATAGGTTTCAAAGTATCATGAGTAAAATCTAAGAGGGGAAGTCTATCATGTAACGACTCGAAAATCCTGACTCTCATGAATAGTACTTTTTGGAGTGATTTTTACTGCAGTGTCCTACGAATAGTGCCGCAGGCAAAGTTGAACCGTAAAATAATTCCAAAGTTGCTCAAAATTATCCAAAAATATGCAACCTGGTACTTAAATATTTCAAATAGACCATTTTCTTTGGAATAAGAATTTTTATATATCGAAAAGTATTTTCAATGAGTTTTTGGCTAAGTAAAAATACTAATTTTTTTATTTTCTTCGTCTCTCGAGCCTCATTCTATTAGGGTTTATGAGATTCATATTTATCTAATTTTTTAAACCCATTTTAAGGGCTTTTGATCATTCTAGAGGGGAGAAAAATAATGGAAGCAAAAATAAATTAATTTTCGAAAAACTATAAATACCCCAAAAATTCTATTTCTCTTCATTTCTCTCATTTTCCTTCTCTTTCTCTCCTCCATTTCCCTCAAATATTTTCCACCTTTCCCTCTCCATTTTCTTCTCTTTTTAACTTCTTTATCCTTTACACCCACTCTAGAAAATGGCTTTCGAGTGGTAAGCATCTTGAGACGAAGTAATAGATAAGAAGATTGCCTTATTTAGCGGAGAATCTTAAGAGGAATTAGGATTTCCTTCCTACGTTGAATAGTGACCAAGTCACTATCGCATATTTTTCTTTTTGGTTCTAATATTTTTCCAAGACATTACAGGTGCCTAAGAGTGCATGTGCATGTTCATTTTATTTTTCAAAGCAATATATTTTTTTCATGATTTTTCTAATATCGAACCTATTTGAATTCGTAGGTGAGAAATCAAACTGAGCCTCTTGAGGTATGAAGAAGGCTTAAGGTAGCTACGAATGTAACTATTGACTATTTTTGGTATGTGTAATCACTTTAAAATTAATGAAAATTGCTTGGAAATCATTATGTGTATTTATGACATATTGTGCATTAATGGCCATTATATGTGTAATGCATTAATTAGTTAAGCATTATTAAATGCTGATGTTAGCATTATGGATGATGTATGAGTTGCTTGTAGGGGCCGAATGCCTCATGATAGCTAGATGCTTGATTATGTGCTAGTTTAGACTAAATGCATGTTTATGATATGTAATGGGTAAAATGGTAAAAATGCCATTGTGTATGCTTACAAGTGATGAAATGAACATTTGTGTGCTTATAGTAATGGCTAAATGCTTTAAATATGCATATGTCATGTCTTAGATGCATTTGTGACATAAAGTTGAAGCATGAGTAATGTATGAAGAAAATGACATAAATGAGATTATGAGTGGTTTAGCATGTTTAAATACATGAATGTGTGCATGTGGGAGTGGTTGAATGCCACCATGACATAAATATGGACTTTTGCCATGTATTGAGGCTTATCTATCTTATATCGATAAATGCAAATATTTTGTGTAAAATTGTGTGTTAATACAAGATGTGGCTTTTTATGCAAGTGTTTGATGATATACATTATAATTCACAGATGCATAATAATTATAAAGATTAAATATGATTCTTATGAGAAGTGCAAGTATGACACATGTTAGGGTCGTATAAGGCCTAGTGATGCTTTAAATGGCATATTGAGGTATTAATGTAAACTAAGATGCATGGATATGTCTGATTATATTACTACGAGTTAATAAAAATTATACGAGCCTAAGTTGGCTACACAATGTGAATATATTGTTTATTCTATGGGCACATGTTTTAGGCCTTGCTAATGTACAAAATGGCCAATGAGACAAATTATGTGATAATATGTTGTAAAATGTATAAATGGCTTAAATGACATAATATGATGAGTTTACTGATACCTATATAGTTAGACAACCTAGTTTGGATAGGTTGACTGGTCAACTAGGATTTTTAGTAGCTACTAGCTTACCTTCAGGTATGAGACCTATAGGGTCATTAATCTATGTATCGATGGGTACGAATGCCTACAAACCAATGTTTCTATGTATTAGTGGGTGCGAGTTCCTACAGGCTAATGTTTTTATATATCTTTAGATGTGAGTGCCAATGGGCCAATGTGTACGTATCTTCATATGCGAGTGCCTATAGGCTAATGTCTACATACATATAGGTGTAAGTGCCTTTTAGACAATGATATCCACTATCTAGCCTTAGATAGTTGTATCTTGATATGGACATTTATTAAATGATGTAAAGACTTTAAAATGATGATATGGTATAAAGATGCTTATGAAATCGGTAATTTGATTAATGCATAACTACGAGGCTATAACATGTAATGTATGTTATTAAGCTTTCTATATGTGCTTTTATCCATATGTGCTTATTATGAGGAGATAAATATGCATGTTAAGGTTATAGCTTATTTTAATTAAGTTGATGATAGTTAAGCTATATATGGGGACATTAGGTAGCATATGCATATTTCTTGACATATATGTATATCGAAAATGCTTATTTGCTTTTGAATCATATTGTATGCTTACTATTAATAACATGTTACACATTTGATATGAAATGGACAATTGCATGATATAATTGGCATATTCATTTTGAAGTGATTACACCACTAAGCGAAAAGCTTAGCTCATTACTTTATTTATGCTGCGTAGGTAATTGAGTAATAGATTAGAGCTAATGCTTTTGGTCCATAGGAGAACATGAAGACTGCCCAATTTTGGATATTTTCATTTTCTTTTTGTAAAATAGACATGATGTAAACATAATAGAAGTGTTTTTGTGATTCCAAAGGAATTGGGCCTAATTTGTAGACATGGGTCAATTTTCTAACTTGAACTATATTTATTTCAAAAGCTTTATATTTCTTCCGTGACTTATATGATATCTCTTAATGTTATTTGTGATGAACTTAAGGCTCTGTGCTATTTTTATGATCATTGGAGGGTTAAGAGGACCCAATGAGAGTTGTGGTGTGTTGTATGCTATTTTAGAAGTGTTTTTAATAGGTTTACTATTTGGGAAAATGTCTCAGCATAGCTATTATGCTATTAAATTTTCAACATGATGACTTTATTAGTTGCCTCGTAAAGCCTGCAAAATGGTTTTTGGTGTTTTTACAACTCCTTGAGTCAAGAAATCCTTTAATTAATAGAAGTTTTAATTTAATTTATTTTTAGGTGTAGCAAAATCATATATCAATATGTGTGCATGTTCTTTATTTGAGTCCAATGTACAGGATGAGTAGAGGGTGTCACACTTTAGTGGTATCAAAGCTCTAGTTTAGGCTTTACTCTAAACCTATATGCTATACAAGAGCATTGTAGCAGTTATAGTATGTTTACATCATAACATTTTACATGTGGGGTTCATGATCTATATCTCTTACCTATAGATATGGAGATGAGTCGTTGTACTACCCATAGCAAAAAAGGAGGAAGTAAAAAGCCATTCTCTTATAATTACTGGGTAAGGAGGGGAATAACTTGAGCAAGTGACCTCCAGTGATGTACGACATGCTGCACATGGATAGTAAGGTCAGCCAACTTGGCTACAAATGGTGTTAGAGTCCGTCAGGTAGGCGACAACAACTGCTACTACTATAGTTGCTATAATTCACATAGTTCCACTTCCAGTACCTCAAGAGTAGTAGGATTTTTAGAAGATGTAAATTGAATGGTAATTAAAGAATAAAGCTAAGTTCTTTAAGGGTGAGGAGCTGGATGAGTCGAGTAAAGCCGAGTATTGGTAAGATTAGATGCTCAGGATTGTGTAGTAGTTAAAGTGTCCTCAAGAGGAGTATAAAGTATGTATTACTTCTATGCTATCAGAGGAACCTTTGATGTGGTGAAAGGCTATTACAGAGTATAAGATGATTGCTAATCTAAATTGGGAGTTCTTTCTTAATGAATTCAAGAAGAAGTATATAATTGAGCATTACATGGATTTGAAGTACTAAGAGCTCATGGACTTAAGGCAGAAGCATAGGTCAATATCTGAGTATGAGAAGGAGTTTGCTCACTTGAGCTGATATGCCAAGGCAGTACTAGCTATAAAGGAATATCACTACATGAAATTTGAGAAGGGGTTAAATTGGGACATTATGCAACAAGTTGATCCGATGAACATCATGGATTTTCCAACCTTGGTAACAACTTGTCACACCATACAAATGGTATATCAACTAAGACAGAAGAGAGATAGCTTTAAAAGGAGATCATATGGTTTGGGATAGGGTAGTTATGGTTATACAACTGATAAGAAACAAAAAAGGGGTCAGTCTAAGAAATAATAGAGTAAGAAGTCAAAGCAATCTCAGAGGTTAGGATAGGGTTTTAGAGCATATACTCACATATCAGGTGCTCCTAGATCTACTGCTGGTAGTGATCCAACACCAGCTTGTGAGACTTGCCATAAAAGACACCGAGGTGTATGTTGGAAGCTACACTAGGAGTTTGATGGGGTTTTGGCTCTAGAGAACATTTTTAGAGAAATTGTCCGGTTAGATCTTTGGAGTCATCATAGAAGAAAGACACTAGGAATAAAGTTAGGGCTAGTTAAAGAGTAGAGCTTTAGCAAGGTAGTATGCCATATGGGGTAGAGAGGAGGCAAATGATCCAAAGGTTATATTAGGTATTTTCCACATCTTTGTTTCACCTAGTTTAGCACTGATTAACTCGAGGTCCACACAATCATATATCTACATAGCATGGGTTATAAATCAAGGTTTAAAGTCAAATGACCATGGTTTTGATATGATGGTTAGCAATCCTATAAGACAGCATATTATAGTGAACAAAGTATATAGAGATTGTCCTTTGTCAATATAAGGATATATTTTCTTAGTGGATCTCATTATATTACTGTTCAATGAGTTTGATCTTATCTTGGGCATAGATTAGTTATCCAAGTATCATGCCATAGTGGATTGCAAAAGGAAGAGGATCACATTACAAGCTAATGGTAGGTCAAAAGTGAAATTGATTAGTGAGAGATCTGATTGCATGTCTAATATAGCATCAATAGTTTATGGCTAGAATAATGTTGTGAAAGGGTTATCAAGCTTATATTGCATTAGAAGCAAGTTAAATTCCTATTATGGTTGAGTTTGAGGATGTTTTCCTAGATGAATTACCTAGTTTGCCACTAAAATAGGAGTT